>JAVTVY010020802.1:0-78249 GCA_036873755.1 Hanleya hanleyi
AACCCAACCTCAGTGAGCTGATCCTTGAGCACTTGCAAGCGTGCAGATGGAATGCCTGAGGTTTGTGGTGGAAAATTGCTGACTTCGGTTGACGAAGTAGTTTTTCCCAAAGAGGTAGTCGTCTTGGGACATCTACCAGTAATTCCAGAAGGTCGGGAAACCACGGACGAGCTGGCCACCAAGGGACAATTAGATAAACCACGCATGGATGCGCGCGTATCTTTTGTAGAACTAGAGGCAGGATTGAAGGGGGCGGGTAAGCATACGCTATTAGACCCGTCCAATCCTGCGATAGAGCATCGACTCCCACTGCTAGAGGATCCAGTACAGGGGACATATACAGAGGGAGTTGATGATTCAGGTGAGTAGCGAACAGATCTATCAGCGGTTGTTCCCAAATCTGAGCGATTTGGCGCAGAATGTCTGTGTGAAGCTGCCACTCCGTCGGTATAATCTGATGTTTTCTCGACAGTGCGTCGGCTAGTACATTCAGATGTCCTGGTATGTGTCTGGCACGAAGTATGATATCGTTCTGCCAGCACAGATGGTAGAGTATCTCGGTCTGCTTCAGAAGCTTCGAGGACCGAGTTCCCCCCATCTTGTTGATGTAAGCTAAGACAGTTGTGTTGTCTGTAGCTACCAGAACCGACTGGCCTTTGAGGTCCTGTATCAATAAGAGTATTGCTCGATTGACGGCCATGAACTCTAACACATTGATATGGAGTAACCTCTCCTGCGGAGTCCAATAGCCTGATATCGACTTGGATCCGAGGTGGGCCCCCCCATCCTTGCATCGAAGCATCCGTGAACAGCTGATGAGTAGCTTGAAACGGAAGCAGTGTTACACCAGGCATCACGTTGAGAGGGTCCATCCACCATAATAGGTGATGTTTGACTTCCTCTGTGACAGGAATCATGGGATTCCTGTGCCTGTGTGGCCAATGCTGATTTAAATAGATCATTAGTGGCCGTAACTGTAATCGGCCTCGTGGTGTGACATCCTGTGTGGATGTCAGTAGACCGATTATTGATGCAAACTGGATGGCAGTGCGGCAAGAATGTCTGATGAACAGTGGAATGTCGCGACATATCTTGCACCAACGAACTTCCGGTGGCCGAGCAATGACCAATATGGTGTCGTACGCCACGCCTAGGAAGTTCCGTTGTTGTGACGGTGTTATCTCCGATTTTTTCCTCGTGTGGGAGATAACCCAGTAGTTCGATGATGTGCCATACAAATGTTGTATCGCATCGGAGTTGTATTCTGCACATATTCCTGATAATGGAATCGTCTAGGTAAAAATGATATTTGATACTTCGACTGTGCAGATACGCCGCCACTGGCTGAAATACTCTGGTGAAGATCCAAGGGGAACTGGCTAGACCGAAAGGTAGAACCTGGAATTGGAAACGGCGAGCACCGACCAGGAATCTCAGGTACTTCCGGTAACTTGGATGAATCGGGATATGCAGGTAAGCGTCCCGAAGATCCAAGGAAGTTAACCATTCCCCTTGAACCAGAGCGGTCCTGATGGACCGGAAGGACTCCATCCGAAAGTGAGGGGGTTTCATCAGGAAGTCCTTGTTCAGCCTGCGCAGATTTATTATCATGCGCATTTCCGGTGTATCCTTCTTTGGCACAAGGAAGACCGGAGAATAGAACCCGGGGGACCGGTCGTGGACCGGAAGTTCTATTACTGCATGCTTCTGGATAAGTTTGTCCACAGATGCCTGTGTTACCAGAAGGTGTGCCTTCCGTATAGGTATACGGGAGGGCTTGGGAGCAGCAGTAAGGGGTGGATCTATAGTAAATTCTAGGGGGTAACCGTATCGAATAGTACGGATTACCCACGGATCCATCCCCAGTTTTTGCCAATTCCGCCAAAATCCTTGAAGTCGTCCCCCGACCGGGAGACTGGATTTCGGCGGGACCGGAAGTTGAGGCAATTCGTGGTCCCGCCATGTCATGAGATTGACATGGCCCGAATCGTCACCGGCCCTGCTGCTTTTTGCCACGACCTTTCCCTTTACCTTTATAGTTGGGATTGGTCTGGCCTTGCTGTTGTGGCATGCGACCCGCCGCTTGAGACTTCCCTTTTGGACCGGAAGCGGAAGTAGTCGGCCTAGGTTGCTTGGCTGGTGGACCGGAAGTGTCCGTAGAAATACGTTTTCCTGTCCCCATACCACCCGCTCTAGGCGGAGGATTAGGCTTAGCCTTCTCCACCGTATCCCTTAGAGACGGTATAATGCCATTAAACAACAGCGAAGATGCTGGCGATTGCTCCTTCAAAGTACGAATGACTATATCAGGAGCATGGTTGACAACGGAAGACAAGTAAGCTTGTCGTCTCAGATGAACAACCATCGCAGCATTGAACGCGGCTAAAGCCATTGCATCAGCATTAGCTTTAGCAGCCACGTTCTGAAGATCCGCCAGTAATTGTAGCTCAGGACTACTACTGGCTGCTAACTGCGAACGCGACAACCTGCTCAACACAGTGGATATGGCCGTTAGAAACCAGTCCATGTGAGAGGCTATGGCTACCCCCTGCCGCGCAGCTTCTTCCATAGTAGAAGACTGCTTATCAGTTAGCGGGATCAAGACCTTGGAAGGGACCTTGTTGCCTTTACATATGTCGGCAAGATCAGGTTCCGGTTCCGCGGCCTTAAAGTCATATGCCGAATCATGAATTCCGTACGCTCTAGACGTGGGCTTCTCCACCGGAAGTGGTGCCGAAGCGGAAGCCGGTCTAAAGAGTGCACGTTTTCCCGTTCTTGTAATACGTTCCTGCATTGTTTTAGGCTGGGCTAAAACCGTATCAAGAACGGAACATAAACCATGAATGGCATCTGACGCAGGAAGTGACGACGTCTGCATGGTAGTTGTCGACGGAGCCTCTGCCATAGTATGTAGGCGAGAGGACGTCGGCGGTGGGGGTCGTGACATATTAGGGTACAACTCGTACAGAGCTTCTAGTACCTCTGAATATGAACGTCTCTCCGGATCATGATCACTGTCATTATCCTCAATGGATTGACGTTGCGCGACCCCCTGACGTCTCATCGATGGGTCAGTAGACAAATCAATCGGATCAGACGATACTACCGGAAGCTGTGTCGGAACCGGGGATGGAACCTGAACAGTACCGGAAGCGGAAGTCAAGAGTCGCCGGAACTGATCTAGTTCAGCTGCCTGTTGTTCCATTCTTTGCAGAATAACAGCAGACAGAGAACCATCAATAACCGGAACTCCCGTATTGATTTGTGGACTATTAGAGACCCGCCTATAAGGGGATGCAATAGGCCTAGCCCACTGCATTTCCGGACGAACCGGAAGTCTCAACCCACCGGGGTTTGTCACAACAGGCCTCCTTATAGTGGGACCGGAAGGACGAAAAGTCCTAACCGGAATCCCGGAGTTAACCATACCGGAACCCGCAGGCGACCGGAATTGGCTGACAGGAAGTTGATAATGAGCCCTATATGGGTTTATGACACCCGACCCAGAACCATTCTCAGTCATACCCTGTTGTGACTGGAACAATGCCGTATTGTTTCTATTAACACTCTGAGGTATTAAGTGTGAAACTGGCATTGTTCCTGCAGAACAATGACCTCGATCCCCTGCGTTTGTCAACCCAGAGGTGTTCAATTGCAAGGGATTTAATCCTACCCGGCCTTGCGTGATAACTCCCGTGACTGGGGTATTACGTAAGGTCGTGGAGTTTACTCCTGGTAAGACCATGGATACATTGTCTCTATATCCACCAGAGGTATTGTCTGCTGTGCTGAAATTAACTATACCTGGTATTACACCATAGTTATTTACAGCACCACTTACCATGCCTAAGGCTGCCCCTGGAGCAACAGGGAGTGTCGAAATTGGTTGACGACCAACAAACGACACCTGGGAATTATTAGATATCGGGGTATTCCCAGCGGGAGTCCCCCCAGTGATATCATTCCCAACAGCACATACGGGCGTACTTACAACGTCACCAGTGTTTATGCCCGGAGTCAAAGTGGTCCTCATCTCGTTCGTCTCGATTTCCATGGGGGACACACTTTCGGGAAGATCTAGTTCCACTGTGACCTCGGCTGACTCTCCCGTACCTTCATCTAGGACGGACCCCATTACTTTTACCTGTTTCTTCCTTTTACCTGTGGACAGATCAGAAACAAAAGTACTAGTGCTTGGCGCAATACCTTTATCTAATAAAGAACGTAAAGGGCCCATCCAAGGACTGCCAATCGATGCAGGCTTCTTCGCCGTCCCATTTTCAATAAAATGGGAGGGCGGAGTCATGATATTAGTCTCCGACATTAAACCAGGGGGAAGGGAACCCGCACGAGACCCGGTCATTAAATCTTGAAATAAATCATCGGGCCATTGTTGACACTCCTGACATCTATGGGTACAATCACAAGCAATATTGCCTCGACACGCAAGACAAACAGAATGTAAGTCGGTCGTTGATTTAGACTTCCCACAGACGGAACAGAACATAGAGGCCATTATTTTATCGACAGATATACACAAGAATACTTCCCAACTTGATCTTTTCGTTGCTTTGTAGACTTGTAGATGATGTTATCACTCGTTGTAAACGTAAAATCCTTCCGTAATACGCTGGAGCTTTACACACGATCTTTACAGTAGCTAGCTAAGTAAAGAAGTGGAGATCTATTGTGATTGAGTGCTGGCGTGGGTGATTAGGCGGGAAATGAACTGTGCTATTGTTTTAATTTCTTCACTTGTTAATCCGTGTTTGCACACGAACGCATATGTCAGTAAGGTCAGTTTCACTGTGTAAAAAATAATGTGTTTACAAGGATAAAAACAGCCAGACATGTATAAAGTGGCATAACTCCTGAAAAACACATCCAATGGCACCGACTTTCAATAGGCTTCTGGTACTGGTTGTATTAAACAACTGTATGAAGTTTCATTGTTGTGAGTGAAGGACTTTTTGAGATAATGTGTTTACAATGATATGATGGACAGACGGACAGACGGACGGACGGACGGACAGACGGACAGACAACGACAATACCGCTCGGGCAGAATCTGCCCGAGGGGTAATTATCTGCTGAGTGTATGCTGTATGGCACTGAAGCATGCCGAGTGACAAAACATGAGATTGATCTAATCAAAACCCCTCGGCTTTCTCCCAAGTGAATGAGACGCATGTGTAGTGTGAATTGGGGAAGAGATAGTTCTTTGTGGGATGATCAAGCTAAAAGTAATTTACAATTTGCAGTGTATGGAGTATAGAACTAACCATGCTAAGTGGTATTACATTAAGTGTGCTGTTTACTCCAACTTCACTGCTGAATTTGTACCGGTGTGTCATTTTAGATAGGCATCATGACTACAAGTAATTTAGTGGTCGAAAATTTGGCAGCTGAAACCTATCGCGAGCGGTTTTCCCTAAACTCAGTAACAGATGAACGGACAGACGTACACCATGACAATACCCCAAGGCCAAATTGGCTGAATGATAAAAAGGGGCATAACTCTGTAAAATAAGAACTGAGACAATTAAGCTGCACATACCAAACACGGATCTGCAGATATAACTTGTACATTCAACTACAGATAACAAAATCAGAGATTACTACATCCGAAAGGGGCATAACTCCATAAGCCGAGGCGAGTAATCCTTTGTTGGCTTGCAGAATACAACAATATAAATAGTTTTCCAAAATATAGTAGCTATACCGAACACAGTTCTGAAGATATAGTTGGTTATATTCAGGCATAGAGGACAGAAATAGAAATTAATATATCTGTAAAGGGGCATAACTCTGTAAACTATGGACCGAGGGGAGCCAATTTTGATAGGCGTCTGACTCAGTACTCTGTAAAATAAGAACCGAGACGAATAATCTGTACCGAACACGGATCTGCAGATATAGTTTGTACATGTATTCAGCTACAGATAACAAAATCGGAGATTATTACATCCAAAAGGGGCATAACTCCATAAACCGAGGCGAGTAATCCTTTGTTGGCTTGTAGAATACAACTATATAAATAAGTTTCCAAAATAAAGTAGCTATATCGAACACAGGTCTGCAGATATAGTTGGTTACATTCAGGCATATAGGACAGAAATAGAAATTAATATATCTGTGAAGGGGCATAACTCTGTAAAATACGGGCCGAGGGGAGCCACTTTCGATAAGTGTCTGACTCGACACTAGATAAAAAAGTGTTGAAAATATAGTAGCTATACCGAACACAGTTCTGCAGATATAGTTGGTTACATTCAGGCATATAGGACAGAAATAGAAATTAATATATCTGTAAAGGGGCATAACTCTGTAAAATATGGGCCGAGGGATCAACTTTCGATAGGCGTCTGACTCAGCACTAGATAAGTAAGTGTTGAAAATTTGGTGGTTGTGTCTTAAGCGGTTTTGCCTAAAATGCGTTAACGGACGGACGTACATGGCGACGACAATACCCCGAGGCCAAAATGGCCGAGGGGTAAAAAGCACATTGGGTGCCACTGGAAAAAAAAATGTGGAACTGCATGTAAGCGTGTCAAGTGGCAGCTCAAGTGTGTTAATGGGCACTGAAATTACTCCAAGTGGTGGAGGAAGTATGTTAAGTAAAGTGTGATACACTCCCCATTTAGTCATGTTGGTTGTTGCGATACAGTCCCCATTTGGTCATGTTGATTGGCGTGATACAGTCCCCATTTGGTGACGTTGGTTGAAGAGATGAACATTACTGCTTATCTCTTTTTTATTCGCAAAAGTACCTCTGGATCAAGTCAATGTTAATTCTCCTGCAGCACTTCGACAAAACTTTACTGTCATCTTCAGCACTGTTCAAGGACAAGAAGTTGCATAAGATAAGATCTCACCATGGATATGTGGCGTTCAATGGCCTGTAGTTCACACTGGAGTCGTTCCTGTACACTCAATCCTCTCCGACTGTTCTCTGCCATGTGGATGTGATGCTCCAAACTGGCGAGCTCATGTTTCAGTTGATCCTGTACCGTAGGGGTCGACACTGGATGCATGTAGCTCCGACTGGGAAAAGAAAATGGTATCACACCGGTAAGTATGCCGTACATAATCAAGAATATGAGCTTGAGAAGGAGAAACAAACAAATGGCCAATGTTACGTGAAAAATTTGTTTAGCATGACCTTTAGCATTTTAATGGAAAACATGACCTCAAATTATCTAAAATACACAATTTTTTAATGGAAAACCGAATTTCAATGAAACTCAATTCATACTTGTCTTTCATCGGGGTAAACCCCGATGAAAAACTGTCAAGAAAAACCCCGACCTGACAAGTTTATCTATGAGCTGATCATTCACTTGAGGGTAGTGGTAAGCGTGTGCTTCATTAACGGTGACACGAAATTCAAAACTAACAGGGGTCCAGTACTGCAGGATTTCCCTGCTGCCAGTTATTCCATATTGCACTTCTGAAATAAAATATGGTTTGTACAAAAGCTTAGCGTAAATCATATTAATTATTATGCGGAATAGAATGACTTAGTGGCAAAATTGGAGGAAATGGTGACCTTCATTTAAGGTGACACGAAATTCAAAACAAACAGGGGTTCAGTAAATGCGGGAACCCCCCAACGGTTGTTTCATATTGCACTTCTGAAATAAAATAATGTCATCCACCTATTAGTAATTACTATAAAAGAATATATTGTAGGTGATTCGGCATGTTTGTGTGAAGACCAAAAATGTACACTGCATCTCAAACCTTAGGTAGGTTAGTATCACCATGAGGCTGAGATGTCATTAAGTCCATGTTCAAGCTCCCAGAATATACTACAATTAGGGGGGGAGGGGGTGGAGGGAAGGAGGGAGTTGGGCGGGACTCATATCACAATAATGTGTGAATTGAGAACCAACTGGGAATCACGTTTTCAATACAGAAGCAGTAAAGAAGTATGTTTTCAAATTAAAGATTATCTTGAATGCCCGCCTAAAAGAATTAACTGCCACTGCTCCTGTCACATCTTGAATTTGCTCAACCTCCGGAAACTTTAAGGGCCCCTTGCTGAGGAATTGAACTACCAGAGCCTGCAGTAACAAGTTTTGTGAATTAATTTAAGCCCAGATGTTTCATCCAACTACATGTATAACCGTTCTCAGATGGTCTGAATCTCGAATGGACGGTATCAGGAAATCTTCAGAAGTCACAATGAAACCGACAACCAAGGGTTCCCAATGGGCATTAATAACATAACAAGCTGAGTAGCAGGTCCTCCGCCAAGTAGCCGATTTGAGAGACAGCATATACGCTTCCAATATCTTCTCAAATATAACTTGGAAAGTGGATATGTGGAAAGAGACATTTATCTGGAATTGTTGAGACAAGTTGAGGTGGTTTGGGAAGCAGTAATGGGCAGTGTACACTGGAATGGAAGTCTGTAGTTGTATATGGATTTATGGATGGTGCCGTTGATAAATTTGAAGGAAACCAATCGACGCGTGGATCGTGGAATACTGATGTGAAGCCCTTCTAATGTTTGAAGTCAATCGGATAAATTGTTCTCAAGATACCGCGTTCACAAGATGGAGGACGGACAGAATCCAAGATGGTCAATGGCAGCCATCTTGGATTACGTACCCCAGTGAAAATCAATACCAATGGCTGTCTAACGGATGTGAAGCACCTTCTCAAGTTTGAAGTCCATTGGTCGAATTGTTCTCGAGATAGTGCGTTAACAATATGTGGGACGGACAGAAGGACGGAGGGACGAACGGAAGGACGGATGGCTAGCATTTCCAAGTCCTCCCACCACCTTGTGGTAGAGGACAACAATAATGTAATGTTATGAGTAGGATTTAACGTTGCTTTCAACATTTTTTCAGTTATATCACGACGGTGTCTACATGTGCCAGAACACGAGAGTCTCCACAGTTCCTATTATCCTGGACACTGATCAGCCCAGCCAGTACAGCACCCAGTCACCCATCCAACCATTGACAGAGCTCAATGTTACTTAACTTCGGTGATCTGACGAGAAATGGTGTGTCCAACATGATACACCGCATGGCATAGATATTAAACCGTGCAGTGCACAAGCTGAGCCATCAATAAATAATAATAAAAAACTAGAGCATAGTCTGAGGGATGCACACATTTGATCAAAATGATCAGTAAGGCTGCTTACAAGATACCCCCCGTAAGGCATACATGTAGATACATGGAGGTGGTTAACGTTTCACGAGTAAGTTGAATGGGATTGTGTCAGGTGGCGGTGGAAATGATCAGTAAGCATGCTTACAAGATACCCCCCGGATGCACATTTGATAGAAATAGACGAGAATTTGTAGTGGAATATAAGTATAGATGTTATAGTAGTTTACGGGTAAGTTCATTTAGAATGTGTTGGGTGGCGGCACGGTATGTAACTAGTTGACAATGAGACCTCACTCGGTCGCGACTGCGCCAAACGAATGCGCCAAATGCAATCCCAAGCGAGGTCTCATGGTAAGGTAGCTACATACAAAATTTGAGAAGAATCCAATTAGCTGTTGTCAAGTTATGCTGCGGAAATGAAATCTTACAGACCGACAAGAGAAAGATTTGACCCTAGGTGGTGCCACCTGTAGACGCACATGCGCCAAATGCAATCCCAAGCAAGGTCTCATGGTAAGGTAGCTACATACAAAATTTGAGAAGAATCCAATTAGCTGTTGTCAAGTTATGCTCCGGAAACGAAATGTTACGGACCGACAAGAGAAACTTTTGACCTAGGTGGCGCCACCTGTAGACGCACATGCGCCAAACGCAATCTCAAGCGAGGTCTCGTGGTATGGTAGCTGCATACCAAATTTGAGAGGAATCCAAGTAGCGGTTGTCAAGTTATGCTCCGGAAACGAAATGACCAACCGAGAAAAGTTTTGACCCTAGGTGGTGCCACCTGTAGACGCACATGCGCCAAATGCAATCCCAAGCGAGGTCTCATGGTAAGGTAGCTACATACAAAATTTGAGAAGAATCCAATTAGCTGTTGTCAAGTTATGCTCCGGAAACGAAATGTTACGGACCGACAAGAGAAACTTTTGACCCTAGGTGGCGCCACCTGTAGACGCACATGCGCCAAACGCAATCCCAAGCGAGGTCTCATGGTATGGTAGCTGCATACCAAATTTGAGAGGAATCGAAGTAGCGGTTGTCAAGTTATAGTCCGGAAACGAAATGTTACGGACGGACGTACGTACGGACAAGCTGAAACCAGTATACGCCCGGCCCCTACACTATGTGTCGGGGGGTATAATAATTAGAAATCATAAAATCATCATAGCCATCTGAAAACCTAATCATTTCATCATTAACCATACAGGAAACCCTCATCAAAGTTTGGGCAAGCCTGACTTCATAGATCTGAAGATATACAGTGGACAATAACACATGTGAACGGACGTACATGGCAATAACAAGACCCGCAGCCCTATGGGCGGGCTGAGGGGTAAAAATGACCTCCAATTAACAAGCGCTCTGAGAAACCCCAACATCTCACCTTATGGTGTGATCTGCCAGAATAAGCTTACGGTATATAGGATATGGAGTCCGGCGAGGCTTAGTTACGGAGCTTGGTACCCTGTTCCCAAGGTTAATGGATGGGTTAAATGAGTGTAGCATGGTGTAAGCTTCCAAAATATATGAGGGTACAGGGTCAGGCAAGGATTAGTTTAAAACTTTAACCAGACACTGACACCGACGCCGACACCTCGATCCATCCCTTACAATATCTCGCCTTGCTTCGTAAAGGCGAGCTAAAAAGGAAAAATGTTTGCTCGAACTTCAAATTTATGCTGATCAGGACGCCAAGTAGTGGAAGAAAATGTAACATCAAGGAAAGCAACCCGGTGCTGCCTTGATGGACACTCTCCCATAATGGGAGAAATGCGTCTCGCTGTATGAGAAACTTGAAAATATCACACCGTCACGGGACACCTACATGTATATCAAGCTTTCCGCAGCTAAAGCTACGGACTCAATAACTACACAAATATACAATAATGTACACAAATAAAATAAATTTATCTTCCCCTCCCTGGGAATGCAGTGTTCTTAGCCGATAAATACACATTTATTTGAGAAATCTCATCTTAATATAAGGATTTTTTCTTTTTAATTTTCTTAATTAAATAATACCTTTCCCACAATGAATATGGTTCTTGAAAACTGCTGTTCCCTGAACATCTTGGGACCAGGCTAAGTTTGAGCCCATCCATATTTGCCATCATGCTGGTGAAGGGCTTAGCATCTGGGCGAAGCTGACTAGGCCCACTTTCCATTACAAACCGGGTTGGTGCCTGGACTGAGCTAGGATATGGCCTGCTGTTGAAGGGAGTTACTGCAGTCACTGGGTGCAGGATTTTACAATCCTGCAATTGAAAAATTATTAATATATCTTGAAAAATTCAATTCAGCTATTTCATGCATTATAATATGCATGTTGTAAGATGAGGTTGTACAATGCGACATGAAGTTCTTTCGATCTGTCAGTCTGTTAACTTTTGTAAGCTGTGCATTATCCAAAGCTTCAGGTCATGGACTGGTATCAAAATTTGGGTATATCTTACACATGGGCCAAAGATGAACTCTATTCATTTGGAGGTCAAAGGTCAAGGTCAAGGTTACTGTGACTGAGTTTGATCGAAAATCAGTAACTCATTGAAATTGGTGTTTGTCTTATAAGTACAGTACAGATATCTGGATTGTGATGACAATGTCTGTGCTGTCCATCTGTCTGTCCATCCGTCCGTCCGTCTGTCTAGGGGAGTGAGTAGTGAGTGAGTAGTAGGGTTTAACATCGTTTTCAACCTTGTTTCAGTCATATCACGACGGTGCCTGCATGTTCCAGAACACGAGAGTGTTCACAGTTCCTATTACCCTGGACACTGATCAGCCCAGCCAGTACAGCACCCGGTCACCCATCCAAGTATTGACTGAGCTCAACGTTGGTTAACTCCGGCTTTTTTGTTAACACAGTATGTCTTAAAGGATTGTCAGGCTTCCCAAATCATGTAAACGAGGTTGTTTGATGATGAGGTTGCATGACGAGGTTGCTTCCCCAATCATGTAACATATGCAACTGGCGATGGGTCTGAAGCATACTGACATGATTGAAGATGATCAACCTTCACCTAATTCCTGGTCAAACCAGAACTCTTCGACTTCGAAAACCCCATCCTATTTTGTTTGTGCGATTGGTTTGTAATAGATCTGGGCTTTGTTCCTTGCATGTTTATGCTGATATAATACCCTGTCACCATTGAGCATGCTCTCAGAGTAGCAGGTTGAATGGTCGGATTCATATGTCGGTCGCCCTTGAAGAGTGTTGGCAACAATACTGATTGCTTGATATATAGGTATTGTACCACTAAATGATACCCATCTATCCAGAATTTCCTTCAGTGCCTTAATTACTGCAGATACAATGGTGTGTGCTGTATTAAGTAAGGTATTGTCTGGGTCAGGTCTCTTTAATACTGCACATAAACGTTACAGGCCCCCATCTTGGGTTTGTCGTCGCAGAAGTAACCGCTCTAATAGGCTGTTCCATGAAGTGATCACGATACGTGGATTTGGAGAGGAACAAAACAGTGCTTATGATAAATCATAGTTCAACATACAATATGGCTGATGGCGGCCATAATGAATTACGCCTATTGCTGAAAAACAATCCCAACCATCCACTCACCAATGTCAAGGCACTTCAAACCCCAGTTATTGTCTAGACAAGATCACGAGAAATCCTGAAGGATCTTGGCGCCCACCATTGTCCGATAATTGTAAGCTAATGACAAGTCCATTGTTATTAAGAACGATTCATTTGTAATTTTGTTTGCAGAATTTCAAATTTGAACAAAAAAGATAGAAAAAGGGATACTGGAAAACACCAAGATATTACCTTAAAAGTTTCAGGATTTTCAAGATTTCTAGAAACTACACTCGATGTCGGTTATTATAGTACAAGTGAAATGAGCAAAGTTAGTCTGAAAGTGAATGTCCGGAGGAGCCTTCGTTTTGTAGTATTTTTTTTTTTTGCACGTGCCATCATTGGGTACTGGAAGCGACACTTTGGCACGAGCTATGAAACATAACTTAAGATTTTATAATTAGGAATGAATGTTACTTCTGTTCTGTTTACTGGGCTAGTTTGAGATATCTCTTTTCAGATACCATGCTCGAACGAGAGATCCTGAAGGATCTTGGCGCCCACCATTGTCCGATAATTGTAAGCTAATGACTAGAGGATCTTTTTGTCCATTGTTACTGAGAACAAACGACTGACTTGTAATTTTGTTTACAGAATTTCGAATCTGAGTGAAAAGGATCAGAAAAGGCCACTGAAAAACACCAAGATATAATCTAAGTTTCAGGAGTTTCAAAATTTCTAGAAACTGTACTCATGTCGGTTGTTATAATATAAGAGAAATGAGCAAAGTTAGTCTGAAAGTGAATGTACATGTACAGAGGATTCTTCGCCTTTGTTTTGTAGTATTTTTCTTTATTTATTTTTTTGCACATGTCATCATTGGGTACTGGAAGCGAAGACCAATCTTCAATACTTAAGACCAATACTTAAGATTTTATAATTAAGAACGAATGCTAATTCTGTTCTGTTTATACGGCTATTTTGAGATATCTCTTTTAAGATACCATGCTCGAAAATAGTAAGATGGTACACTACTTAATACTGAAGGGATCCGATCCGTGCAGTAATGTTGAAACTTCGAAAGTGCCTGAAACCTGATTATCTCCCTTGGATCGAAACATGCAGTAGTCTACAGTTGTCGAGTTGACGTTGAGTCACAAGAGTGACGTCCCTTCATGTAGCCGACCCGCCGGCAGACGAAAGGGTGGAGCAGTTCACTTGCTACTGCA
Organism: Hanleya hanleyi; assembly: GCA_036873755.1. Classification (NCBI taxonomy): domain Eukaryota; kingdom Metazoa; phylum Mollusca; class Polyplacophora; order Lepidopleurida; family Hanleyidae; genus Hanleya; species Hanleya hanleyi. The sequence goes on from JAVTVY010020802.1 coordinate 13,894, forward strand.
TGGACTAAAGAAAGCTGATTTAAAATTTGAAGAAATACATTTTAATTCCGAATTATCTGAACTCCTTGATATGGAAGGTGAAGGTATGGATATTCTCTATAGTCAATATATAGAATATGCCCCACCGTTTGATCCGCCGACTCTTGTGATGGAACGTCACAACTCGAGAATACCGAATTAATTTGAAGCGTAACTTGGATTTTCGAATCGGACCAAAAAAGGTATCTTGCACTACTAGGCCCCATGTGGGACCAGTGTACCAAATTTCAGAAAGATCCATGAAATATTTCCTGAGAATTCACTGTAACAATGTTTCAAGGGGAAATTCAAGATGGCCGCCTTGTGGCCATATTGGATTCGGACCGAAAAAGGTATCTTGCACAACTAGACCACAAGGGGAACCTGTGTACCAAATTTGAGAAAGATCCATGCAGTACTTCCTGAGAAATCACAATAACAAATTTGCATGGGAAAATCCAAGATGGCCGCCTGTTGGCCATATTGAATTTTCGAATCGGACCAGAAAAGGTATCTTGCACAACTAGATGACAAGGTGAACCTGTGTACCAAATTTAACAAAGATCCATGCAGTAGTTCCCGAGAAATCGCAATAACAAAGTTTCATGGGGAAATCCAAGGTGGCCGCCTGATGGACATACTGGATTTTGCAATCGGACCAGAAAAGTTATCTTGCACAATTGAACCTGTGTATCAAATTTGAGAAAGATCCAGGCAGTACTTCCTGAGAAATCATGATCAAAAAAATTTCATGGGGAAGTCTAAGATGGCCGCCTGGTGACCATATTGGATTTTCGATTCGGACCGAAAAAGGCATCTTGCATATCAAGACCCTAAGGGGAACCTGTGTACCAAAATTGAGAAAGATGCATGCAGTAGTTCCTGAGAAATGATGATAAAGTTTCAGGGGAAAATCCAAGATGGCTGCCTGGTGGCCATACTGGTTTTTCAAATCGTACCAGGAAAGGTATCTTGCACAACTAGATCCCAAGGGGAACTTGTGTACCAAATTTGAGAAAGATCCATGCAGTAGTTCCTGAGAGAATCGCGATAACAAGGTTTCATGGGGTAATCCAAGATGGCTGCCTGGTGGCCATATTGGATTTTTGAATCGGACCAAAAAAAGGTATCTTGCACAACTAGACCCCAAGGGGAACCTGTGTACCAAATTTGAGAAAGACCCATGAAGTAGTTCCTGAGAAATCGCGATAAGGTTTCATGGGGAAATCCAAGATGGCTGCCTGGTGGCCATATTGGATTTTCGGATCGGACCAAAGAAGGTTTCTTGCACAACTAGACCCCAAGGGGAAGCTGTGTACCAAATTTGAGAAAGATCCATGCAGTAGTTCCTGAGAAATCGCGATAACAAGGTTTCATGGGGAAATCCAAGATGGCTGCCTGGTGGCCATATTGGATTTTCGAATCGGACCGGAAAAGGTTTCTTGCACAACTAGACCCCAAGGGGAACCTGTGTACCAAATTTGAGAAAGATCCATGCAGTAGTTAATGAGAAATCGTGATAACAAGGTTTCATGGGGAAATCCAAGATGGCTGCCTGGTGGCCATATTGGATTTTCGGATCGGACCAAAAAAGGTTTCTTGCACAACTAGACCCCAAGGGGAACCTGTGTACCAAATTTGGGAAAGATCCATGCAGTAGTTCCCGAGAAATCGCGATAACAAGGTTTCACAGGGAAATCCAAGATGGCTGCCTGGTGGCCATGTTGGATTTTCGAATCGGACCAAAAAAGGTTTCTTGCACAACTAGACCCCAAGGGGAACCTGTGTACCAAATTTAAGAAAGATTCATGCAGTAGTTCCTGAGAAATCGCGATAGCAAGAATTGTTTACGGACGGACGGACGACGGACGACTGATGACGGACGACGGACCACGGACGAAAAGCGATTTGAACAGCCCACCATCTGGTGATGGTGGGCTAAAAATAGTAAGATGGTACAAAACTTAATACTGAAGGCATCCGGTCCTTGCAGTAATGTTGAAACCTTGAAAGTGTCTGAATCCTAATTATCTCCTTTGGATCGAAACATGCAGCAGTCTACAGTTGTCGCGTTGTGACGTTGAGTCACAAGAGTGACGTCCCTTCATGTAGCCGACCCGCCGGCAGACGAAAGGGTGGGGCAGTCCACCTGCAACTGCATGAACTAAAGAAAACTGATTTAAAATTTGAAGAAATACATTTTAATTCCAAATTATTTGAACTCCTTGATATGAAAGGTGAAGGTGTGGATATTCTCTATAGTAAATATATAGAATATGCCCCACCGTTTGATCCGCCTACTCTTGTGATGCAACGTCACAAATCGGGAATACCGTATCAATTTGAAGCGTAACTTGGATTTTCGAATCGGACCAAAAAAGGTATCTTGCACAACTAGGCCACGTGTGGGACCTGTGTACCACATTTCAGAAAGATCCATGAAATATTTCCTGAGAATTCACGATAACAATGTTTCAAGGGGAAATTCAAGATGGCCACCTGTCGGCCATATTGGATTTTCAAATCGGACCAAAAAAGGTATTTTGCACAACTAGACCCCAAGGGGAACCTATGTACCAAATTTGCGAAAGATCCCTGCAGTACTTCCTAAGAAATCATGATAAAGTTTCATGGGGATATCCAAGATGGCTGCCTGGTGGCCATATTGGAGTTTCGAATCGGACGAGAAAAGGTATCTTGCACAACTAGACCCCAAGGGGAACCGGTGTACCAAATTTGAGAAAGACCCAAGCAGTACTTCCTGAGAAATGACGATAACAATGTTTCACGGGGAAATCCAAGATGGCTGCCTAGTGGCCATATTGGATTTTCGAATCGGACCAGAAAAGGTATCTTGCACAACTAGACCCCAAGGGGAACCTGTGTACCAAATTTGAGAAAGATCCACGAAGCAGTTCCTGAGAAATCGCGATAACAAGTTTTCATGGGGAAATCCGAGATGGCTGCCTGGTGGCCATATTGGATTTTCGAATCGAACCAGAAAAGGTATCTTGCACAACCAGACCCCAAGGGGAACCTGTGTACCAAATTTGAGAAAGATCCATGCAGTACTTCCTGAGAAAGGACGATAACAATGTCTCATGGGGAAATCCAAGATGGCTGCCTGGTGGCCATATTGGATTTTCGAATCGGACCAGAAAAGGTATCTTGCACAACTAGACCCCAAGGGGAACCTGTGTACCAAATTTGAGAAAGATCCATGCAGTAGTTCCTGAGAAATCGCGATAAGGTTTCATGGGGAAATCCAAGATGGCTGCCTGGTGGCCATATTAGATTTTCGATTCGGACCAGAAAAGGTATATTGCACAACTAGACCCCAAGGGGAACCTGTGTACCAAATTTGAGAAAGATCCATAAAGCAGTTCCTGAGAAATCGCGATAACGAGAATTGTTTACGGACGGACAGACGATGGACGAAAAGCGATTTAAACAGCCGCGATAATAAAAAAATTAATAAAAAATTATTTTGAGGATATTTTATTTTTTCGATTTCAACCGCACTATGTATAGGCCAAAATCCGGCCGTTATCGTACCACCTCCTTTAATCCTGGAGTGAGAGGAACAGCTATGAAATCTAACACAGAGACACAGCCCTAAATTCCAGTGAGACACTAAAGCCAATAAGCCTGGAATACATGAACAAATTTTCTTTCACAAATTTACAATGGGAAAAATACCTCCTCTGCCATAACGTCGACAGGGTCAGAGCTTCGAACCTTGGCCTTGGAACAGCGGGAGATTGGTCCATACTTGGAAACAATGGGTGGATCGAAGGGTATGAAGAAATCGTCCAGAAATGAAGAGCTGCTTGTTATTGGGGTCATCTCTCGATTACTGTCACAGGAAAAAATAGTCTTCAGTGAATACATGCATGTATGATATTGAACATCTTGGACATGTTGTATGTCAAATGTAGCACTATCAATACCCATTTGTACATTGTACATGTGTTGTCTGACTGGCTTCTGGAAGGGGGTGAGTGAGTGAGTGAGTGAATATGATTTAACGCCGCTTTCAACTATATTTCAGTCATATCACGACGTTGGGTCCTATTCCTTTTCACACCCATGAACCACACGGGTGGAGTCCTATTCCTTTTCACATCTGGGAACTCCACGGGTGCCTCAGTTAGTCGCCTCTTACGACAAGCTCTCTGAGGAGCAAGGTATATTCTTACCATGACCTGCGGTGTGCACAACGACATCCCAGGTCATGATCCCCGGAAAGCCCACAGGGCGGCTTCTGGAAGGCTATCATTCTTCATTCAGTGGACAGCCAGGGGACCATACAGAAAAATATATGAAATATAGGAAGATTTTCACGAAAATATAGGAGAAATATGGGAATACATGTTGTTTTCTTGATCGACAGGAATTAAGAAGAAAAAATTAGAGTCTGGATGTATAAAAATAAGACAGTTGACATCTTACTTCACATAAAAACCCTGGGCATTGACACGATTAACAAGAACACTTTTCAGACATGACAGATGCAAGGACAGCTTTGAGAAAATGGAGAGTCTTTCAACACGTTCAAGACAAAAACAACAGGGGTAGGTCATGGAGGGGTGTCACCCTAATGAAATCAATTCATTTGGCCAGAGACATAGCAATTATAGAAGTTTTTAAGACAATACATGTACATGTATATGAGAATATAGGAGGTTATGAAACATATAGGAAATATAGGCACCCCACAATCCCTTCACAGTAAGGAGAGTTCCTCTTAAAGACTACTGGACAAAAACTGTATGATCTATGGTCAAAGTATTGCAAAATTCAGTTCAATTATCAGCGTTTTACTAGCACTCCTAATTGCATATATATCTCTAGCCTCCTCCGCCGTGCAAAATAGCACCCTTAACATTTACCATACATGTAACATGAAAGGATAGTTTATTACTGAATTAGCTGATTAAGCAAATTAAATATATCAGAATGCAACATGAGGCACCAGAGGTGCTAGAACCCCTCAGCTCTGTAATATTCTGGAAAAAATTATCAGTTATATCACGAGTGTGTGTACATGTGGCAGAGCAGTGTGATCAACAGTTTATTGAGCTGCCTCACTAAATGCCATATTGCACATGTAAGCAGCGTTTTGTTCGGGTTTTTTACATTTTTGCATCTAAGTGCCCAGAACTATATTTTATAATAGACGACTGGTACCGTTTGTTTAACACTTGACAATTCAGCTTTCCATTAAAGTCTATTATCGTAATTGTCACCAACCAACGTTTGAATCTCCAATTATAAAGGCAAACAACAGAGCAGAAGGACGATGGATGCAAGCTACTTTATTCCGAACAGAAACCCAACTATTAAGGCAAGGTTTACTGATAATTTTATCCACACAGGCCACTAAAAATCCTCCCTCCCTACCCAGATTTATTTGAAAAAAAATGATGCTAAAAAGGAAAAAAAATTTAACCAACCAGCCTAAAGCTTTGCTTATAGTTTCAAACCTTGGACTACCTTGGACTACATTCGCAGGTGGATCAATCCTTGAGAAAACACGAGATCTAATCAGAACCTCTCCGCTTTCCCCAATTGATTGAGACCCATGTGTAGTGTGAATTTGGGAAGAGATAGTTCTATGTGGGATGATCATGATATACCGGTAGTTGGTTACATTCAGGTATATAGGACAGAAATGGAAAAATTATATATCTGTAAAGGGGCATAACTCTGTAAAATATGGGCAGAGGGGAGCCACTTTCGATAGGCATCTGACTTAGCACTCTGTAAAATAAGAACCGAGACGAATAAGCTGTACGGAAAAAGGATCTGCAGATATAACTGGTACATTCAGCTACAGATAACAAAATCGGAGATTATTACATTCGAAAGGGGCATAACTCCATAAGCCGAGGCGAGTAATCCTTTGTTGGCTTGTAGAATACAACAATATAAATACATATAAGTAACCAAAATATAGTAGCTATACCGAACACGGTTCTGCAGATATAGTTTGTTACATTCAGGCATATAGGAGAGAAATAGAAAAATTATATATCTGTAAAGAGGCATAACTCTGTAAAATATGGGTTGAGGGGAGCCACTTTCGATAGGCGTCTGACAGCACTACTGTAAAATAAGAACCGAGACGAATAAGCTGTACCAAACACGGATCTGCAGATATAACTTGTACATTCAACTACAGATAACAAAATCGGAGATTATTACATCCGAAAGGGGCATAACTCTATAAGCCGAGGCGAGTAATCCTTTGTTGGCTTGTAGAATACAGCAATATAAATAAGTTTCCAAAATATAGTAGCTATACCGAACACAGTTCTGCAGATATAGTTGGTTACATTCAGGCATATAGGACAGAAATAGAAATTAATATATCTGTAAAGGGGCAGAACTCTGTAAAATATGGGCCGAGGGGAGCCACTTTCGATAGGCGTCTGACTTAGCACTAGATAAATAAGTGTTGAAAATTTGGTGGTTGTGTCTGAAGCAGTTTTGCCTAAAATGCGGTAACGGACGGACGGACGTACATGGCGACGACAATTCCCGAGGCCAAAATGGCCGAGGGGTAATAATTACGGGTTGGCCATGCATGGGTTATGTGCCCTGGTATTTCGTGGAGAGCATTGACTATTCAGAAAAAAAAGGAAGGATAATTTGGTATTCAGGGACAAAGCGGGCAATATTCCGTTGATATTTTGAAAGCAGAATGGAGAGAAAAGACTGATGAAAAGGGAAACATATGAAACGGGCTGTAGAACTACCTTCAATTATTCTTGAAGCAGTTTTCATTTGGGTTGTATCGGGTACCTTATTCAGCAAAGACCATTCCATTACCCGAGGGTTCCCGATTGTCAGTAGAATTTGACCAAAGCATAATTTATAATAAAACTTGTTATTTGAAAAAAAATTTATAAAATGATTCCACTATATCAATAACCAAAAAGATACAAAAGGCAGACCTACAAAATATATTCTGTACTGGATAGAAGTTGAGCACCTGCCTTCAGTAGTTTTCAAGATATGGAATGTTAACGAAAATGGTACGGACAGACGGACGGACGGACCCACAACAATACCTCTATGCCCATTCGGGCTGAGGGGTAAAAAAACTTCAACATCCCACTCCCAACATTCTGAATAATACATATGCCAAGTTTAGAAGCAAGGGAATAAGTATTCATAAAGATACCACCCTTTAACATTATTGGATGCCACCGATGGAGGTATGACATTAGTTCATCTACACAGGAGATTGATCTAATCAAAACCCCTCGGCTTTCCCCAAGTGATTGAGACCCATGTGTAGTGTGAATTGGGGAAGAGATAGTTCTATGGAAGATATACCAGTAGTTGGTTACATTGAGGCATATAGGACAGAAAAAGAAATTAATATATCTGTGAAGGGGCATAACTCTGTAAAATATGGGCCGAGGGGAGCGTCTGACTTAGCACTCTGTAAAATAAGAACCGAGACGAATAAGCTGTACCGAACACGGATCTGCAGATATAACTTGTACATTCAGCTACAGATAACAAAATTGGAGATTATTACATCCGAAATGGGCATAACTCCATAAGCCGAGGCGAAAAATCCTTTGTTGGCTTGTAGGCAACAATAAAATAAGTTTCCAAAATATAGTAACTATACCGAAACACAGTTCTGCAGATATAGTTGGTTACATTCAGGCATACAAGACAGAAATAGAACTTAATATATCTGTAAAAGGGCATACCCTGTAAAATATGAGCAGAGGGGAGCCACTTTCAATAGGCGTCTGACTTTGCACTAGATACATGTAAATAAGTGTTGAAAATTTGGTGGTTGTGTCTCAAGCGGTTTTGCCTAAAATGAGGTAACAGACAGACGGGCAGACGTACATGGCGACGACAATACCCCAAGGCCAAAATGGCCGAGGGGTAAAAACCACTTACATCAGAAGTGACATAGAATTGGGTTATTGATTGGCTGACCTATATATTGAGCTACCACCATATTAGGAGAAACGACATACCAGTAGCCACTGGGGGTAGGTGTTACCCTACACACATAGATTCTGATTGGTTCATCTCTGCATGGATTGTAGATGAAATTTACACCTCAAATTATGAAATTTTACGAAAAGCCTCCTACCATGTCTAGACTGATTGTTGTACCCAGACAGCCTTTGTCTCGTGACCCTTACGGTAATTACCCTAATAATTCAATCACAGGAAGTTCACTTTTAAACTCGGTTATTCAAACACAGACAAAAAGTAACATTCTCATTCTTCATTCAAATTGAAGAAAAGTCATATAATGACAAAATGTGGCACTGTGTGTCTAGTGCCATGAACAATATAGCCAGATATAAGCCATTTTTGCTGCACTTCCTGTGGAACTAATGTAAACTAAGATGAAGAACCAGATTTTGAAGGCTAGTAATTAGAAGCGTTCATTACGAATTCTAATCTTCCGCTCCATAATCATGATAATTTTAATTTGTAGCTGGACCTAAGTTTTTGTGAGGCAACAATAACCTCCTTGCATGGGATATGTGATTTGTCTCATTAGAATGAGGTTTAAAACCTTCGTATTAGTGGTTTTTGCATTGTTACTCACTGTTGATGTCTGTCGGACACCTCAGTCAACTCCTCGACACCTGTGGTGTCTCTGGGTTTGAGTGTGTCAAACAGAGGTCAGCAGTGAGTGGTAACTCAACAACAGTGTTCTTACTCTTTCACAGTTATGAAATTCCATGACTTTTTTGGACAAATTCCATGACTTTTCCATGACCTTTTACCCGACAAATTAGGCTGCATCATGAAACTCGAAGACGACACCGGTGTCGGAGCAAGAACTTGACTAAACGATGTACTATTTCAAAGAAAAAATATTTGTTTCAGGAAACATACATGTGATTCACAATCAGCATAAAGTCCCGGCAAACTGTACACACTATCTGGAGCACCGTCGATCCGTCATTGGCCAACGTACAACAACAACAACATCGATGCAGTCAATCCCCCAACCGTCAAGTCTTCTTTTTTACCATTTCTATTCAATCATCGCGCTTGTCTTAGATAATAACTTAGAATTACGACCAATTCCTTTCGCATTGACGTTCTGACGACAAAAGCATGTCAAGCACATTTTCGGACTAGATTCTACGTGGTGAAATGGCATGACCTAATTGAGCCATGTAATGACCAATTGGCCGACCCCTCTAGAATGCATTAATCTATTTTTAGCTTAGCACTCGACGACAGAATGAGATGGCTTCCAAATCGAGAGTAGATTTTATACGTTGTGATCGCTGTACCACACTAAAAGATACGATTGCGACCAGTCATCACTATCCAAGATTATGGTTGAAATATCAAAGCTTTTCCGGCAAACCTTGCAACCGGCCTCGCCAGGGGTCTTCCCACATTCGAGCCACTGCCGATTATTCTCGTTACACAGCCACGATGGTTGAAAGGAGCACTTTCTTGGCATTGTTTCAAATGGTCACGTTTTCTTTCCTTCCCGCTTCAGGATCTGCATGCCATTTCCTCACAAATACATCCGGGGAGTTTAGGGGAATTCCAAGACCAGTTATCTCCCCTGATGGAAAATTCTGATGGAAATTTTCAGACAACACGCAACATTCGACGAAATGAAGTTCGCGGGTCCAGGAAAATCATGTTTTCGGTAAAAAAAATACAGAGAAATATTGACCTGGCGGACATTTTCAAGTTTCATTTTATTTTTCCATGACCTCTAATAAAATTCAATGACTTGATACGAAATTCCATGACTTTTCAAGGCCTGGAAAACAATTGTCAAATCCATGACTTTTCCATGACCGTACGAACCATGAACAACCACCTCTAAGTGAGCGTTAAACCCCTAATTGTCTTCGTGTATGAAGAGGAGACTGGCTATTATGACTCCAATTTCCACTATCTTCTCAGCCATGACTATTTATTCCGAAGTCACTGGCTATTCACATTGATATTATAAACATGGGGGGTCACACAGACCCAACAGGAAGCTTCGCATCTGAAAACTCCTCGACTCTGAGTAACTCAATTAAAGCTTGACTAAGTTATACGACAGTCATGTCTAGCCAATCATGTATGATGAACAAAAAAAAAATGATTCTGGCTCTTGACTGCGGTGAGTAAGTTTATCAATTTTGGAATTCATCAGTGGAACCATTGCTCATGAACGTACAGAAGTACTTGTTGACCAAACCCCTCGAGCAAAATTGACCCAAGTGATAGAAAAACCCACATACTGCTGAAAATTACTGGAGAAAATTTGTCCAAGCGCAAGGAACTTTGTACATGGTTACGGATATTTCACAAGTGCAATGATTGGATGGGCACGCGCTGGGATGTCCAGTCTATGTGTGCGATACTTGATGGATGGACAAGAAATCGAGGTAAGTGTGTGTGCATAGTGGAATTCGCTAGGCATGCTAGGCATGTTGGAGGTGCCAACTGAAAACAGTGAAAAATCTGTTTGAAAAAAATTGCTCGATCACAGACCCGAGTTCCACAGAGGCCTTAGACTAGAGGGTCGAGTAGATCGAGCTAACCTGGTAATTTCATCCGTGTGATAATAACTGGTGGCTGGCTGAGAAGCACCATCTTCCACCAGGTCGTCGTCGTCGTCACTGAGACCCGCATTGATTTGATTGGCGAGGCTCACAGAGAAGTCGTCATCACTTCCAGCTTCCTTATCATCCTGGTCAAATAATTGTGAAATTAATCAAAAATTAAATATTTAATTTAAAATCAGCTTCTCAATTCCTTATTCTTGTGAAACCATATTAAGGACCTATCTCCTGTATACATATGATATAGGTCTACATGGAGTTCATGTGATTTTGGGGCAGGAAACATAATTTGGCCATACACTAGCTTGTCCCTCATTATAACACGGTTTATTAGAAAGCGGGTTTCAGTATAGCACCACCTGTGTTTACATCACCCAATATATATGTGCAATATGAATGCCGCTGTATTATGTTTGCAGTTGTGAAGACTCGCTTGTAGCGCAACTCACTTTAATATAGCGCAGTCAATACTTTGTCCCCATACTTGAGTTATATTATAATGAGGGGCAAACGCAGCTATACTCTCTAATAATCTGCTACATGTACCCTATTTCTTCTCATTTTTCGAACATTTTTGGATTTAGAAGCAGAAAAAATCGATCTCTATGTCAACTGAGGCTAAATACTATGGCATGGATATGGTATTTATCCCAAGAACTGAGCAGATAGCTAGTGAAATTTGTAAAATATTAGCAGAATTTCTCTTCACAGTTGCCTAAAGTTAAGTGTTGCCGTCTGAATAATTAGAAGGAATACGTAGCAGAAGGGCATATCCCACCCCCCAGAATATTGGAGTGTCAAATGTATTAGAACGTAAATGTATTATATATCTTATTAGTTGATACAAAAGACGACCTGGGGGATGGGAGGAGAGAGGGGGGAGTAAATCCTTGTACAACATGTTCAAGTATGACCGCTATCTAAGCTATCGAAGTTCAGTGGATCATATCTTATACAGTATATACAGCGTCAATATTGAAGAGAGCAGCAGCGATTCTGATCTAGGCCAATTAACCACGACTCAATTTCATGAGGAGGCGTCTGTGTAGACAACTTAGTATATCTAAACCTGGAGGATGTTTAATCCCTCTTTTAATTCTATGTTGCATAGTGTATCAATGTCAAATAAATGAAAATAAATAGGTGTTCTATTATCCTGAAATCTGACATCGCCTATGCAGTACATTAATCAGCAAGGTGTGAAGTACTGTATGTAACCCAACACCAAAATTAGGGTCAATCAATTATCATACACAGCACATGATTGACAAGTGCCGAAGACAGCCATTTTGTGGCGATTTGTTGACTGGGTAATAGAGATTAGCCAATCAGAATTGTTGCCCCTCTCTTTTAAACAAATTGAAATAGAAACAAATATTTATCTATGAAGCCTTTACATGTAGCTATATATTTAAATAGATATTGAACACCTGACAAAAACACAATCCAAGCTAACTTTCACTTCACGTCCGCTGACCTGTTACCATAGTTACACCAAAACTGACTGAAGGTCCATTTCTTACCCCAGAGCTAACTTTCTGCTCACCAAGTTGCCAATGGTAACGCTCAATCACAGTGGGTTAAAAGTGCAACAAAGTTGGCAGGCAATGGCATGAAATAGACGACAACACCTCTGATTAGATGGTCTTTTGCAGAGGTCTATGACATCAACCCAGGTATCTGCATCAGTGTGGCGCATTATCAGCGTCCACTTCTGATTGGTTGGTTAGCCTTGTCATCTCTTTATGATCATAGTTCTCAATTCGGTGTGATAGATGTTTTGACGGATCATTTGGAATAGCCTTTGCCACTCTTTAGATGCCATGTACATTGTTTTGGTCAAGAAGAATTTTGGTTTTTGGGTTTGACATTTGAATATGTTTACAAAGTTAAGAGATATTTGGACAAATCCTTTCCAACAAATGGCCACCTGGGCTTGATGCATAGAGTTGAGCAAAAGATATAATTTAATGCAAGATAGCCAATGGACATGCCACTGCTGGGAGATTAACAATATAAAATCTAACAGTTAACAGATTGAAGAAAAAGGAGGTTGCCCAGTATAAAATATCCACTAAAATAACATTTATGTCCCAGATAAAATATCCGAGACGTTTTCGGCGATATTTCGGAGAAAATTTATCGGAGGACATTGAAACTTCACACAGTAGATACATGTAAACTAAAAAGTACTGATTTTATTCCAAAGTATCAAAGAAATCCTTCCAGTAGTTCTCAACAAATCGCGAAAACAAAAATTAGATGGGAGATTTGTAGGTTATTTTCTGACGTCCTGACATCCCGCCTGCATGTTATAACATTGGCAGATCAATTCTCAACAGATTTTAATGAAATATGGAGAAGAAAAAAAACAGTATTCTGTGTGAAGTTTCAATGTTGTATGATGAATTATCTCCGAAATATCGCCGAAAACGTCCCAGATATATTATCTGGGACAGACAGTACATAACATTACATGTACATGTAGCATAATATTTGAATAAATTTAAGATGAAGTCCAGAACTCCGGATTTTTGCCTTTCTCTTTTGCTTGAGCAATTACCCCATTTTGTTCATTCTGCAACAACAGACATATCAACTGGATGTACATGTGGCCTAAATTGAACAGACAAAAAGCGCTTCTCGCTTGCCCATTTCTGTATGAAATGTACACATAACTGAGCTAGGAGAACTGGGTCAGTCTTATCTATTATTCAGGCCTGCTGAACACACAGCTGTCCAGACTCTGTTGTAGCCAGAAACCACCTCTTCTTCATTTCAAAGATGCTTACACAAAAGAACGGACCATGAACAGTGGCTTCTCGTCACACGAAAATTGACACCCAGGATCTAGAATTCCATCAACCTCCAAACAGGGTTATCTCCCCTTCTAAGGGGCCATCGACCCTGCCGTCATTCAATTTACATATAGCCCTGTACCAAAACATCATTTCACACTACTTGAATCTACCAGCCAAACAGTCCCTATCAGCATATACTAAATCTAGAGATATTACATTTTACAGAAGTGAATGTGCGGTGGGCACTAATTGATTCCGAAAAACAAACATTTTGCTTGTTTATTTTCAAACAAACGACCATTAGCTTTGATATACTGTTGTTGTTGTAAATAGATGAACATTTATATTTAATTATCGATAGTCACCGATTGTTTGTTTTTGTTTTGTCTGCCGAATCCCCCAAATGCTATCCACATGTTTCACAACAAAGGATATATTTTTTTTAATACCATACTGAATTTATTATCTTTTTACATCAAACATGGCTGAAACACAGCACAGCACATATATATACATTTCTTTATATACAGGAAGTGATGCCAGTGAATACCAAATGTATCTCTGGCCAGAAAAATATAATAACGAATCGTTTTGCTAAGTAGGTGTTGTTAAGCTCGGGCATACATTGAAAGAATGCCAAGAAAAGGTGTACAGTACTATGACCTAAATATAATAAGCATATTTTGACATCGTATTTTCTCACAGATTACATGTTGAAAATCATGTTGAATATCTTCCGTTGAAAACTGGCAAATTTCAATTTGAAAAAAAAACAAGATGATGTTTACACATTTGCGTACACTTCGTCATCCATAAGATGGCTTGCGAATCGTGTGTCTCCATTATCGTGTTCGGCCTTCATCCGGCGGAGAACAGACAGGAGAAATCTGATAAATTACAGGTTTTCATACTGCTTCGGAAACAGATGTTGCCTGGGCTCACAAAAGATATAGGTATGAATAACTTTCGTATCCCCCAAGAAGAGTTGTAGATCTGTAATCTTGAACAAGTAGGGCAGTTACGTTGATAGACTTTAGCTGATTGGCTGAACAAGTCATGTGGTATTGATTTCAGGCAATTCCTCTTGCAGTTGCCAAAAGTAGGCCGAGAATGGATACACACGATCCCAGGGTCAGTCTTACCGCATATAGATGACCAAGATGTTTACAGGTTGGATGCATATGGTTACACAGACAGAGACCTACCTCTCTAAAAATGAAGGTAAAAAGGTCATTTTTGCTGAACTCTTGATTTGTCAATCGTCATACTCCAAAATATTCAGGCAATAGATTATTCCAGAGAGAAATAGAGGATATCAACTGTTTTTTGACGAATACCATAAATATTTCATCGAGTGGGGTAAGAAGATGCCAATTTTCTCACCCCACGAGATGAAATATTTATGGTATTCGTCAAGAAACAGTGGATTTTCTTTACTTTATTCTGGATTTTTTAAAACATTAAACTCTTGAACTCTTGATTTGTCAATCGTCATACTCCAAAATATTCGGGCAATAGATTATTCCAGAGAGAAATAGAGGATATCAACTGTTTTTTGACGAATACCATAAATATTTCATCGAGTGGGGTAAGAAGATGCCAATTTTCTCACCCCACGAGATGAAATATTTATGGTATTCGTCAAGGAACAGTTGATTTTCTTTACTTTATTCTGGATTTTTTAAAACATTAAAATAATTAAGATTTTGTAGGGTTTTTCGACTGAAGATACACTGAAACATTGGTTATTTTCACTGTGACGTCACTCGCGGACTACTTTGCTGTCAACAAATCGCACGTGCTGCAAGCGAATTTCTTTCAGTCGGGCATCCTGTATTTTAGTATCGATGACAACCAGCCGATCTCAAGAATTTTATTAACTTTATATCCCAAATAAACGATTTTCATGCCGACCCGTCAGCCAATTCTCTCCACTGGGATTTGTGAACCCGGAAGTCAACACTCGAAATAACATGTTTTTCATACACCTTGAAGCTTCCAGTTTCCAAGGCCTTTGCAAGCTCTTTTTATTATTAAAGGTAATAGTTCCTGATTTCAAGATATCCAGTGGCATTGAAGCTAAACAGATCAAAGTTCTAGAATTTTTTACTTAAACATGTGTATGAATGTCCTGATGACAAATATAGTGTTCATACATTTTCGTTCGAATAGACTTGGAAGAATATATCGCTATGACATGTATGGTGGGGTTAATTTCGCCATCTCACGGTAAAGGGCAGTACAACTTTGAGCTACAACTTGACAACTGAATTGACAACAATGGAAGGGATGGTCAAGGTCTTTACAACAATTTTCTATTTTTCAAGGCCTTGAATTCTAAAATGTCATTTTCAAGGCTTTTCAAGGTAGAGTACAAACCCTGAAATAATGATATATACAAGACATGTACTATGTAAACATATGATAAGTAATAACACCTGAATTCAAAAGGGACCTTGAAGTTCACCATTCAGTGGTCATGGTGGATAGAAAATTCTATACATCATGGTGTAGTACTTACAGAATGCAATATACTTTCTGAATGGTTGGTACGAAAAATTAAAATATCACAGATACCAATGTCAGCAGAATTGTTAAAGGGGAACCCAAATGGTCTAGGGACACTTTCAAGAGAAGAATGAACTCCCAATTCTAAAGCAAAATGCTGTTTACCGCATGCAAATACTTCAAAGGGTGGTTGAGATATTGGAGTTTTATGTATAAATCTGATATTTAGAAAATCCATGCAAACAATATTTTGCGATGTCACCAAGTGAACTCATGATAATGAGCTAAACTTATGCTGATCTAGAAGTCAACTGTCTAAAAAATTTATAATAATGGTTATATATAGCATTATGCAAACTACAGGACTTTGGTTTTTTTTAAATTTCAATTAGTTTTAGAAATGTGGTTACCATTGCAACCCGTTACTAAGGGCTTTAATTCAAAATTGTGGCAGGTATTCATTAAAAAAAATTGCTTTAACCATTTAAGTTCCTGAGATCAAGTACTTGGTTACTGGTTGCTATGGTAACCATATTTCTGAAACTATTGGTAACCAGGTGATGCAAGTGATATCCAATATGCTGTAAACACAATGAAATGTAAAAGAATCGTAATCCTATGTATAAAATATACTATATTATTTCTAGTTCAATGTGTGACATCATCAAGCTCATTTGCATACCAAATTTGCGCCAGACCCGAAATTCTTCGAAATCTCGGCAGCCAGTAGGAATATTTTTCATGAAATAAAATTTTCAGAAAAAAAAAATGGAAATAACATCTCTCTTACCAGATGTTTTAATTTTCCATTTGAGTTCCCCTTCAATACACATAATGTGTGTAAATCACATCAAGGTCCGTAACAGACCATGACACTCCTATAGCTACTTATCGTGGATATAATATTATAATGATTTTATCATGTCTAATTTTGCCCCTAACTGTCACCCCCGACCAGTGGTGCATGTACTACCTCGGTGTGGGAGGGAGGCATGGCTAGTGAACTCCATGCATCTGTGACCACATTGGAGCCCACAGTGAGAGACTCGCCACTCGACCATGGCGTGTAAATCTTTTCGGCCTGTGCTCGGGGAACAAGTTCCTCCTTGCTGGCTCGGCCTAAAAAATATTTGAAAACCAAGAAAGAAACATTACACAATTTAAATCTGTATACATCACTAGCTATAGGCCTTCATCATTGTCCGAAGCATATATGTTACAATAATACACCAATCAAGGCCATTCAAATATGAAAGTTTGTTTCTCAAGAAGGCAAAGGCTTTTTATTTTATTTTTTATTTTATCTCTTTTGGTTTGGAGGAAATGCAATACCTGCAATATCACTGAATGAAGTAAAATACATCGTATTAACAAGTAACTGCTAAGTTTCACTATGAAATTTTCCAAACTTAATGCAAATTCTTCATTTTAGAACGGATTTCTAAAACCAGGAAAGATCAATTGGGTATTGATTTGCATAAACAAGCATCATCTACGAGTCCGTAGTTTTTCAGCGTTCAAATGGCCCCTAGCCGAAGTTTTTGTAAGCTACGATCAGATTTTGCTGTGCGTGTATGATAGTTTATCAGAATTTTTTTAAAGTTTTGTGGCGCTACATATTTTCCACAGGGTCGAACATTGTATCTAGGATTGAGTCTTGACTCAAATGCCAACCCGTGAATGGCTTCTCGTGAAATGACAGTAATGTTTTTCGCTGTAAGGCCGGTCTGGTCATTTTGTTGTTGTCTCAATCTCGACATTTGCAACAAATTTTGGACCAATCCCTCCCTTGGTGTGGTTATTGTTTAGTAATGCCAATGCAGGGTCATCGTTGGGTCTTCAGCTTTTAACGCATATGGATAATCTACATCTCCTTAAAGTAGATTATCATTGGTCATTCATGTTTATGGAAAACAGTTGAATATCACAGCAATTAATTTTATTTTTGAGCACGCGAAGACCCCATAACGCTATAATGATCTAAACCAGCAATGGTAAAAAAATATAATTGGGAGAAATTGTATGGAGAGTTTATAAGCTTATTAATATATTTATAGTTCAGGTCCAAATCGCAGATGAACACGTAATAACTGTATCGTTTGATGAATGTATATATACTAAACTCGGTTCACTTATTACCAGAACAAAATATCTTGTTCTCACTGGAATCCGAAAAACATTTTATAAGCAGGGATGATAACCCTATTCCGGATGCTTTGAAAAGAAAATTTGAGGATGAGACTCACAAAACCCGTCAACTTCTGCCAAGCAATTGAGAAATATGGAAATTTGTACCCAATCACAGGCAACCACTTTACCATAGGTCCAGATTGAAAATTTGAATTAGAAATTTTGCAGGACAGCATGACCCAAGTTTCTTTTAAACCTACCTGGCCTGGAGGCCCCTCCCCCCCCCTTGGTTTTTTGTTCCTATCTCCGGAACGACAAAAAATTGAGAGCTGAAACTCTGTGACTTTTTAGATTATCATATTGGGGTCATTTTGAGCCTATTTACATGACCCCCCGAGCAGAGGATCATGGCTAATTCAAAATGGCGGCCATGTGAGGTATCAGAAAAGTGATGTTTTCGTCATATTTCTTCAAAATTGTTGCTTTTCTGTATGGAAAAGTGGGTAAAACCTATTTTATTTCATATCAGATTATTATTTACTAATTTATCATGCAGCTTTTGCGAAGAAAAAACAGAAATAAAAAATTTCAAAATTCTGACCGAAAAATCATTCAAAAATGCCCTATTTGAAAATGACATCACAGTGACGTCATCATTTTCTTGCAGAGCTTGACCCAAAGATATAGTATGGCAAGTTTCAGCCCTCTAGCCTTAGCAATAGTGAAAATATACATAATGATTGTAGAAAATTCCTTACTGAGAGATAACGATCTGGTCAAAGTGGATGTGGAACGAGAAGCGACATAGGTGTCTGACACACACTTGGCCAAGGAGAGTGGTGATGGCGGTGGCCTGTCAAGTGTGGGAAGTGTGTAGCTCTGGCTGGATGTAGCAAGTCGGAGTGGGGTAGCATAGGCTGCACTCCCGCTGACAGCCGAGATTCCCCTGGAGTGAAGCGCCGGACTCGTGCAGGCATGGAGCGCAGAAGAACTGACGGGAACGCTATTTAGATGAACCAGGATTTCCTTGCGTCGTCGATGAAGATCATCAAGGGTCTCGGGAGTGGTCTGTAAGGGAAATAGCATTAGATGTTCAATGGTCCCAAACCCTGATGACGTATTAGATCTCTCTCAATCACGTGATCCAGAATCCAACATCGCTTAAGTAACACGAAACCAATTAAATTGCCATTGTCAATGGAAGTATATGTGCATCAAGGCGTGAAGTCCTATATGTAACCCGATACACAAAATTATAGCTTGCTCTTCCGACTGTGCCAGTCCAGGGACAAGCTGATGTCATGTTACATGAGGGAGGTGACAGGCTAATTGAATTGTATAAAATTCCCCACCAGCCATTTAATTGTCACGGATGTTGGGGGCCTGCATTGCATTGAGGGATAGAAGTAGGATTTTATTGTCATGGATGTAGGACACCTACAGTACAAGGCAGAAATATCTTGATCATAAACGCGAGTTAAAAAAATCATTTTCGCGGCTATAATGTATTAATCTCGATCGGAAAATGCGCCTCAATCGCGCAAAAACAAAAGCATAATCGCGACTGAGACGCGTCGACCGTTCGCCGTAACTGTAATGATAGTGCATGACGCGATCAGAACAAGTCGCGTGTTGTAAATAAACGAGTCCCTTTGCTACTTGCCGATAGTCTCGTTTGTCAGCCTTGTATGCTCGGATAAATGCATGCGGGAGGATTTTGTTATGGACCGTCTTTTTTGAAGCAATATATTTGCATGTAGCTTGATTGAAACCCCGCTAAATATATATATTTTCAGAAAGCCCATACTTTAATTAATCTGTCCTTCAAAATATCTGCCCTTTTGTGTCTAAAATAAAACCAGACCAGGCGAGAAAATAAAACAAACAAAAAAAAACTTTGATTTCGGCAACAATGAACATTACCTTGCGTCTATGTCCCAGCCAAACGATAATTTTCATAAAAAATCTCATCACGATTCGCCCAATTCAAGCGGACGATCGTGCTAAAATACCAGTACATCATCTCTGTGGGTTTTAATCCGACATATAAATCCGAGAAACCCTTTATTTCCATTGTAAATCCAACAGTCGGCTCGCTAAAGTTTCCAACGGAGCCATTTTCTATGCGATAAATTCACTCGGCACTGAAGACCGACATACAGACAGACAGCCGGCCAATCGCTGCGATTGTCTCACAGACTTTCCTACGATGACCACATTCTCAACTAATCAGCTTCGCGGTATTAACCAACTCAGTCGACCTTGTTTTATCGAACGAATATTCATGACGAGGACATGTCTATTCAATTAAATTCTTCGTTATTTCGTTGTTAGTTGTTAAATCACTCATCATAGGTCGAAAGTGGGGGGAAATGGCCTTTGAAATGAGGCCAATATCTCGCACATTCTACCGCGGGAAATGAGATTTCGATGGCGCTGAAAATGGTCCCAAAAACGGCAAATTCTTTGCTCATTTTCTCAATTTCCATCACAATGAAGGTACATGTACGTCTTCAACAAAATAAACTTCTTATACGTTTATGGTATGATTCTTAATAAAATTTGAACGTATATTGCCGATTATTTCGTTATTGAATGGTGTGGACTGTCAATGAGCTTTCACTCGACGAACATTTTACTGTGAGGGGAATTTCTTACGTGGTGGTCAATCTGACGCGTTTACAGAAAACAGTCGGGTCGAAACCGCGTGTTCCGAAATTTATAGTCGCGACTCTTTCAATAAACTAGCGCGAGTCAGTCTCGATTACTTCGCGTTCTACTCGCGTTTAGCATCAAGTTTTTTCTGCCTTGTACTGTACGTCATCAGGTTTCAGGACAATTGTGGAACAACTCCATCCCCACAGTTATACAAACAAGCGTTCTGAGAACCCCAACATCTCGCCTTGCGGGGTCATCCGCCGAAGCTGCAGCAGTATTGAAAGCATACACGTAGAGCAAACAATAACCTCTGGACTGGGTGATGTGGTACAGACAAATAATGTCTGGAATAGATTATCTGGGACAGACAATAACATCAGTCCCATGCGAGATTAACAGCATATAAGTTAATCCCATATAGGATGGAGTGAGTGAGTGAGTGAGTAGGATTTAACGTCGTTTTCAACATTGTTTCAGTCATATCACGACGGTGCCTACATGTACCAGAACACGAGAGTGTCCACAGTTCCTATTATTCTGGACACTGATCAGCCCAGTCAGTACAGCACCCGGTCACCCATCCAAGTATTGACCGAGCTCAACGCTGCTTAACTTCGGTGATCTGACGAGAACCGGTGTGCCCAACGTGATGCGCCGTACCTCATATAGGATGGATAGGTCAGTGCTGTGGGATTACTGCTGCATAGGGCAGTCCAGTGTGAGATTACTGCTGGATAGGTCAGTCCCATGTGAGATTACTGCTGGATAGGCCAGTCCTGTGTAGGATTACTGCTGGATGGACCAGTCCCGTGTATTATTACCGACGGCTAGACCAGTCCCCTGTGGGATTACTGCAGGATAGTCCAGTCCTAAGTGGGATTACTGCTGGACATGCCGGTCCTGTCTGGGATTACTGCTGGATAGAGGAGTCCTGTGTGGGATTACTGCTGCATAGGCAGTCCAGTGTGGGATTAGGGGTCACGTCCAATCGATGGAGACGGTTTCTTGATAAACGAGTAAAACCAATAAATATCTCGTCTCGAAGGATCCCGGTTTATCTGTATCGATTGTTGTCCCGGTTTGCTCCCGGTTTTCTCTCGAAGCACAAGACCATCTCGATCCCCCTCGAAATAAATAGACATGCTTCGAGAGTGGAATCGAGATGCTATAAAAAATGATAGTTTGAACCATTCGGAAGACGTATGCTCGTTATATATATATGAATACTCTGTATATATGCATCTAAACACAGATAATTAATTAGATTGAACAGAAATAATTTAATATTATTCCGTCTAGATATCTGTATTCTCATACTTGCTCTGACAGCGCAATTTCTCTACACGTCCTGCAGGGGTTATTCTAGCCCAAAATTGTTCATAAACTCAATTTCAAAATTTTGAAAACTCAATTTTTTTTCGCGCCGTACAATACTCAATATTTTTGCCTTTTTCATCAAAAAAATGATGAAACTCAATTTTTCCAACTTTTTCATCGCACCAATTACAGAACTGAGGTTGGTCATATGTTTGATCATATGTTTACGACACTTCTTCAGAAACCATAGGTTGTTTAGCATGACCTCATGCTAATTAAAACATACATGCTAGATGCTATAATTATTAATTATTGAAGCTAAATTTTTTACCGTTAACAGAGAAGACTGTGATCGAATATACAACCTGGCAACATTCCTATTGTACAGATTTATACACTCTGAAATCTCTCATAAATATCGCCAGAAAAAAATATTTATGAAATAATTATTCTCTAAAGAGACATTTTAAGTTTGCTTTATTTTAATTGAAACATTATGTAAATAATTATGGTAGACAGTAAAACTCAAATGCACACACATTGTGTAAACAGAAATCAAGGGAAAAAACTCTTACTTGTGATCAATATTAAAGATAACTGCAGAATTTATTACCCGAATTTTCAACATCAGGAGTCCCCTCTTATTGAAATCTTCTTTTATTTCTTTTACACTGATTGAAGATATGGATTCTCTGTCCACGGCGACGAATTTTGTATGTCCGTCGTCCTCAAGCTACGAGTATAATATTGGTCGACAGTCTGTGTTGTTGTTGTTGTCGGTAGTGAAGACGTGAAGCGCTCGACCACTTCGCTCAAAAGCGTTTCATCAGATAAATGGATGGTTAAATGAATTGGTTGATGAGTAAACAACTGAGGCCATCCTTAAAAATATGTTTGTTGGCTGTAACCCGACCCTACCTCAGGAAGTTGGGTCGGTAGGTAGGTAATTTTTTTTTTTTTTTTAGATCAGCTTTTCCTTTTGGGGAGGTTGGAAGAGGTTAGTGTGATTTAGTTCAGATACTAAGCAGGTCATTTGAAATATTCTTTTTGTCTGGCAGCAAAATTATTTCAGTATAGAAAACTAGTTATCTTCAAGGTATAAAGCAAGATATTCTTAAATTCAGGCTTGTGTACCTGTTTTATTTCTTAGAAGACATCGACATCCTTGAACACAATCTTGACAATGACTTGACAATGACTAGTGACTAGCTGGTCAAAAAAAAAAATATATACCACTACCAGACAAACTTTTGTCAAAATTGTGACAGGAAAGAAAAAAATCCTGTCAGTGTTATACAGAAGGTTGTTCATTATACCATTTGGAGTTGAGAAAATTACCTCAAATTAATCATTAACATCATTACTGCCCTTCCTCGTCGCAAATTTATGGTGTGCTTTTATTGAATACTTAGGTACTTCCTTTATTCAGATTAGAAATACATCGTAATTTAATTTACTGACAACAATGAGGCAAATACTAAGTTTCTAACCTGTGTCTTTTCGTGGAATTTAGTCCGAGGTGGAATTCTGACAAGCGTATTTGATGCCGACATCGGAACGTCAAAATTAAGCTGACGGCACCATCTAATTTGTCAAGACCACTGAAGCCACCGACACTATATCCATGGCTTTATCGACATAGAGGGTTATAAAGTTTCCGTTAAACAACAAAGCAGTATAGATTTTCTGCATTTAGGCACACTGAAGTCTTCTCGGATAAAAGTAGAAATCCAAACATCGTTGTTGTTGTAACATCTACGTCAGTCTCAGAATCTGTCGGTGTACGGACCCACGTGGTGCATGGTGACAGTCCTAAACATGTCTACGTTCCAAGTCGATTCGCGACAGAGCTCTTTATGGCAGGTTTTAATAACCAACCGTTTTGAAATATTTTTCCCATCCTGTGTTGCTGTTGCCTCTCGATGTGTTTATTGTCCTCTCGTCCAAACCCAAACACAAAACAGAAGGGGGAACTTCCCGCCATATACACGTGGTCGACGAAAACTGCATTCCCCTACGGACTGGGCCATGGAGGATATGCCTTCAAAACGTGCGACATAAGCTCACATCGCGACTACTGGAGAGTGAAATCCTGCTTGCTTTTGCTAGGCGAACGTTTTACATACGTTTACACGAGCGAGGAGATAGGGGAGATAATTCTGACATTGCAAAATAAAATAAAAAGATGACCGGGTCGGAAAATCGGCGAAAAAAGTTTCCAGTCGGCGGATTTTTGGACAGTCGGTCGGGTTACGCGCAACAAACTTATTTTTAAGGATGGCCTGATCCATAAACTAAAACCACGATGGCTTTGGTACGCGACCGTTAAAAGTGCCTGAGTTAAAACTTTACTGCCACGTGCTTGACACGAGGGAATCCTCGCTAGAAAAGGACTGTGCCTCGTTTTGAAATACGGCTTTCCCCAAGAATGTGAACCAAGATGGCGGCTCTTCAGTCGCCTTCGCGCTGACTCGCGCTGTGAAGGTTCATTCGTTTTACTTAGATTTGCTTACTTATTTCTTTTACGAACAATAACTACCGATAATTAAAATACATGCAGCATTATTTATTTCCAAAATATTGATGCGGGCGGGTCATGCGAAACAACCTATCAACTGACAACTGGTATGTTGTGGGAAAACTCAAAAAAAAAATCGTGCGCTTTGCAACGGCAAAAATCGCAAAACTCAATTTTTTTTATCAAAACTCAATTTGAAATTTTTCTGCAAAACTCAATATATATTGTTTTTCATCGTGGTAACCACGATGAAAAAACGGCTAGAAAAACCCCTGGTCCTGAATGGAAAGATAGAAACATTACCAATTGATATTATAAAGGTTGACTCATTATTATTCAGTGTAACTTATTTCGAACCTTTTTAGAATTTGAATCACTTTAGGAGATACGTTCAGGAACTGTACATTGAAATAAATTCTGCAAATCTAGAATAAAATTCCATATGTTCCTCCGAGACAATATCAGAATGGGAGATCTCTGTCGTCAGAGATTTCCCCCGTATTTAGAATTAAAGTTGTTATGAAGACTACAGGAGTGGCTTGTAATTCACTGGAAACCGGAGAATATAAACTCCCGATCGAAGTTTTAGAGCACTCCCTATCAGTCGGTATCGTTTATAGTAAAATGTATGTAACTATTTTGTCTGAAGCGTGATTGCTCTCTGAATTAGCCGGTAATTACTTTCATTTATAATTTGATGAATTTCCTAGACACATGAAATCAGCAAAAAATAATAGAACGTGAGTATATTAGCAAGTTCCGGGAGCAGTGTTGTTTCAGTTTTTTTCTTTCAAAAAAATAGCTCTCTCCCTTCTTTGTTGTTTCAAGCCGACGGTTTTTCACAGACCGACTGTGGTGTGAATTATCAACACCTCTAGTTCCGATTGTCAGTATTTCCGCTAACCACTTCCAGGCAAGCTTATGTCGGAAAGAAACTTTATTGATATAATCACCGTATTTGAACTATATCACAAGACAGGAAAATGGAATCCGCAATGAATAATTCCAAATTATAAAACTAATTAAACACCTAGGTTAATACAGTGGTTGAACACTTAACATAGATTTTATTTTTCGGTCGAAATGAACCATGTTTGCCCCTCCCCCCGAAAGTTAATTTAACAATAAATAACGCATCATCCGAACGCATGGCACGATCATACGTAGAAACTTCTGCTCGTAGCCATGCGGTAACGGGTGCTATCTGAGTGTAATAGGGCGTTTCCCAAATGGTCACATCCGACTGGTCCCGTTATATCTAACATCGGTGCAATCACATTCATACAACGAAGACACACCTCCAGAAAGCGATCGATTGAAATGATCCCATGGTGGGCCTCGAAGTGCCCCCATCAAAAAATAAGAAGCATATCATTTTCCTGTGGTCTGCCGCCGATTTTATTTTGTTTTCAAATATGTTAAGCCGTTTGTAATATGATTTTTCTTAAGATAAACAAAGAAGCATGCTCCACTAGAGTGAGAAATAAAATAGCTAATTCGCACAACTTTGTTTTGGTCTCGCGTACACTCCCCCAGTCTTGCGCCTCGTGAAACTGACACGTCTGCATGTCTGAGCAATATTTGAATACAGATAATTTCATTGGCTCGTTTTAAATGGGGCCGACATTTGACCTCATGCTTTGGGAACAACTTTTGAACTGGATTATCTCCCTCTAGATAGATGGCGCCGTGTGAAATACATGCCGAATCACAGCGATAATCTAAGGTTAGTGAAACGTGAAATGCCCTTAGCAATCTAAGATGTAAATAACGCATGATCCCATATCATTATTATTCAGATCATATGCAGTTGGTGTGTCATTTATTCTCGAAGGATACTAGACAGACATACAATCAGTTATCGATGTCAGAGAAGATCATTCAATTATATATTCATATATTTAAAACGTCTGATGAGCCACCGATGATGTGGTGAACGCCGTAACGAATTAATTCCAGCTGTCATTTTCCGTGTCATTTTTATTTTCTTTCATATATATTTATATATAGATAACTGAAAGTTTTCGTTAAATTGGATTCCGCAGACAGCAGGACAGATATATCGATTGAACGATGAATAATATGGAACGCATCTTTTAAAAAAAATATATTGTCTGGATCCTATTTTTGGCCGCAATATGAGTATACGACGAGAGCCCCCAGCATATGATATCCACACAACACTCTATAAAGTTAAGATAGGCCAAATTAATGGCAACACAACGCAGACATATTGAAACCGGGACCCCCTTCGAGATTACCGCTTAGTTTCCTATCCATCTCGAAAACCGGGACGTTTCGATCGAGATAGAACCGGGAGCAAACCGGGAGACGTGGCCAGGGGTCCCGGTTCTGCCCTCCCGGTTTCAGCCGAGAAATTTCTCGATCCATCTCGAAGGCATCGAGAAAGTACCTCGATTAATTGGACGTGACCCCTTACTGCTGCATACAGCAATCCTGTGGGGGATTACGGCTGGGGAGGCCAGTCTCGTGTGGGATTACTGCTGGATAGGCTAAACCTGTATGGGATTACAGCGGGATAGGTCAGTCCCATGTAGGATTATGGCTGGATAGGTCAGTGCCATGTGGGATTACTGCTGCATATTGCAGTCCAGTGTCATATTACTTCTGGATAGGTCAGTCCCGTGTGGTTACTGCTGGATAGGCCAGTCCCATGTGGGATTACTGCTGGATAGGCCAGTCCGGTCTGGGATTACTGCTGGATAGGTCAGTCCCATGTGACATTATTGCTGGATAGGCCAGTGCCATTTGGGATTACTGCTGGATAGGTCAGTCCTGTGTGGGATTACTGCTGGATAGGCCAGTCCAGTGTGGGATTACTGCGAGACAGCTCTGACCTAGGAAAACATGAAACATGTCCACCAAGTTTTATAATCATCCCACGAAAGGTTCAACAAACTTTCCATGTACAGATCTACATGTAAAACGTACAAAGTCAAACCGGCAATAATTGGGACAAAAATACATATTTAATGTCATATTTCTTAAATACAGTACAAGGCAGAAATATCTTAACGCGAGTTAAAAAAATCATTTATGCGACTATAATTTATTAATCTCAATCGGAAAACGCGCCTCAATCGCATAATCGCGACTGAGGCGCTTCGACCGCTCGCCGTCACTGTAATGATACTGCATGACGCGATCAGATCAAGTCGCGTGTTGTAAATAAACGGGTTCCTTTGCTATTTGCCGGTAGTCTCGTTTCTCAGCCTTGTATGCTCGGATAAATGCATGCGGGAGGATTTTGTTGTAGACTGTCTTTTCTTGAAGTGATATATTTGCATGTAGCTTGATTGAAACCCCGCTAAATATATTTATTTTCAGAAGGCCCATACTTTAATTAATCTGTGACTGTCCTTCAAATTATCTGCTCGTTTGTGTCTAAAATAAAATCAGACCAGGCGAGAAAATATAATAAACAAAAAAAACTTTGATTTCGGCAACATTTACCGTGCGTCTATGTCCCAGCCATCTCAACACAATTTGCCCAATTCAACCAGACGATCGTGCTAAAATACCAGTGCATCGTCCCTGTGGGTTGTAATCCAACATATAAATCTGAGTATCCCTTTATTTTCATTGTAAATCCAACAGTCGTCTCGCTAAAAGTTTCCCATGGAGTCATTTAAATTCACTTGGCACAGAAGACCGACATACAGACAGACAGCCGGCCAATCGCTGCGATTGTCTCACAGCTTTTTCTTCGGTGACCTCATTCTCAACTAATCAGCTTCGCAGTATTAACCAGCTCAGTCGGCCTTGTTTTATCGGAGTAATATTCCTGATGACGACATGTCTATCTAATCAAATCCTTCATTAATTGCTTGGTTATTTGTTAAATCACTCATCATAGGTCGAAAGTGGGGGAAATGATCTTGGAAATGAGGCCAAGATCTCCCACATTCTACCTCGAGAAATGAGATTTCGATGCGTTGAAAATGGTCCAAAAAAACCGGCAAATTCTTTGCTGATTTTCTCAATTTCCATCAGAATGAAGGTACGTCTTCAATAAAATAAACCTCTTATACGTTTATGGTATTATTCTTAATAAAATTTGAACGTATATTGCCGATTATTTCATTATTGGACGATGTGGACTATCAACGAGCTTTCACTCGACAAACATTTTACTGTGAGGGGAATATTTTACATGGTGATCAATCTCGGCGTGTTCGGCCAACAAGACTCGATCTGATGCGATCAATAAAGTAATCCCTTTTGAAATATGCCTGTGGATCGCGCTTAAGCCCAAGAAGATCGCATCGACGGCTACCATCGGCCGCTTTTACACGCCGGCGTGTTTACAGAAAACAGTAGAGTCGAAAGCGCGTGTTCCGAAATTTACAGTCGCGACTCCTTCAATAAACTAGCGCGGGTCAGTCTCGATTACTTTGCGTTCTACTCGCATTTAGCATCAAGTTATCTCTGCCTTGTCCTGTAGCACATGCACATCCTCAAATCACACTGAACTTGGGTAGCAAGTGTCAAACTCGTCCAATGAAAGCTGACAGCTTCAGAAAACTTTCCATGTACAGGTGTACATGTATATACATGTACGTTATCATTGGCAAATTACTTGGACAAAACCCTCAAAATTCAAACAAAAATTAATATTTCATCTCCTAAATAGCAAAAATGGAGGTACATCCTCTAATCATAAGAAACATGTGTACCAAGTTTCATAATCATTCAATGACAGCTGACAACTGCAGTAAAACTGATGTACAGATGTACATGTGCACTTCAGCTAAACGCAAAACTATCATTTGCCATAATTTGGAGAAAAATTAATATTTCATCTCAAAAATAGCACAGGTACATCCTCTAATCATAAGAAACATGTGTATCAAGTTACGTAATCATCCAATGAGATCTGACAACTGCAGCAAACTTACCATGTACATGTATACATGCAGAGGCCTACATGTACAATTCACCTAAACAGAAAACTCTTATCATTTGCCATAGTTTGGATAAAAATCAATATTTCATCTCCTAAATTGCACAGGTACATCCTCTAATCATAAGACCCATGTGTACCAAGTTTCATAATCACCCAATGACAGCTGACAACTGCAGCAAACTTTCTAAGTACAGATGTGTACTTGTGCACTTCAGCTAAACGCAAAAGTCTATCATAGGGATTTTAACATTGGAGCACCCCAGGGGTAGTACCCCCAGGTGGAATACCCACCCCCCATATTTTTTTTATTTTTTTTTCTGGATTTGCTAAACCAAAAACCTTATCATTTCCAGGCAGGGGACACCGACACCAACGACGACATCCTCTTTCCCCCCTCACAATATCTCCCCTTTACTTTGCAAGGCGAGATAAAAAAAATACCCTCACAGAAGCCGGCTGTGTGCGCCTTTAATACTTGTGCCTCTATTCCGCCATCCCAACCAGCCTTAACTGCAACCCAGAAATAACTCTACTATCTGAATGCATAGCTGCAATATTTGCTTCGGAAGATAACTACACCCTATCTGCGCTCTGTGGACATAACCATTATACTGACACTGAGTGAACCAGTCCTTGTTCTATCCTCTTAATGCTGAGCGTAAGCGAGGAAGCAACAAGTTTCATTTTTCAAGTCCTTGGTGTGACCCAGCCTGGAATTGAACCTAGTACCTACCGCTTACAAGGCCGACGCTCTAACCATTAGGCCACCGCAGTGCGGTCCATCATCTCATGACGAGCATATACAACTTGTAAAGATTATCTAAGAAGATATTACTGTAGCATATATTGTTGCAATTGATCATGAACAGAAGGATGTTAGGATTACCACGTTTAGCTGGTCCACAAGAGGCGTAGAAGGAGGTGGCACATAGGGCTTTGCTGGGCAAAGATACATCTCCTCTGGGGTGATGTAGTATTGGGGTGGCATGTTCGTCGGCCAGGTCTCTGGGGTGTACTGCTGGGGTGGAGGTGGAGGCGGTTCGAAAACACTCATCCTTGGGGGCTGGTAGGGGAGGTGTGCAGGGACTCCTGGGTCCCCCAGCGGGTATCCTAAATGAGCCGGTGGGTACTGAACTGGTATCATCTCTCCTGGCATACCAGGGTATGGCTGGTGATAGGTGGGTGGCAAACTGGTCATGCTCTGTGAGGGGTAGTACATATCTACAAAAATAAATAAATTAAACAAACTGCTAGATCAACCTGCCAAATATGTAAATGCATATACTATTCTCGCTAGCTAATGTTAGACAGATTGACATGGAAACAGCCACTAAAATGGCTTAAAAAAAAAGTAGATATTCAAGTGAATTTTGAGATTGCAGTTTGGCTCCATGCATGATTATAGTGCACAACAATCAGCTCCACCAAGAATACAGCACTGCCTTGTTTTGGGGGCTTCTGTCATGCCTTTGACCATTGAACTTAATGTTTCAAATCCACAGGGTTGCCCTTTTCTCCTAGCTTATCACAAAAAGTTTGACACTCCACAACCTATACCCAAGGAAGAACGGATCATGTTGACCATAAGTTTGAGTAGATCAGAAATCTGGTCACATTACATACAGTACAGTGCATTAAAAACTTCCCGTGTGAAGCGATTGTAGCGCGTGTCTGACGCGACTACTCACCCGCGTCAATTAAAGGTAGTCGCGACTAAAAGAAAACAAGCGCGCGACTATGGAGCGACTATGTTTTTTCCGCGTCTTATCTCCGACGCGGTCATGAAAGACATCGACGCCAGGCGAACTGTTTTCAGCGCGTCGACCAGACAGGCGGGAAATATACACGCGATTTCTCAACGGGTGTGAATTTTGTGTGAAGCGTTCTTCAGTCGACAACCGATGGCAGGGATCAGTTCAGAGGCATTAATGTTTATACTCGTTTCGTTCGCGGTTCGATTCGGTTATTAGAATATGACCGCAAATATTTTTAATCCGACCGAAATATGAATGACTTATGACCAGATTATCATGTTTTGAACGGAGTTTGACTGGAACGAAATGAACGGACCGGATCGAGAATGGAAAGGCTTTCAATTTACGAGAAATAATGAATGAATGAATGAATGCAAAGTTATGCCTGTGGATAAAGTTGAATGACTGACAGAATGGGTTAGAAACCCGTATAGTTAAATGATGTTTACAAAATGTACTGAATACATACATGTAATGTGAACTCCCGGCCAACAGATCCACGTGGTGCGAGGCGGGAAAGGAATGTTTTGACCTCTGAAAATTTGTATACCGGTACTGTGAACGCTTGGCCTAGAGCAAAGACGTCCTTATTTTCCTGGTTGGAATCAGTGAGGCTTATAACACGTTCAATTGTCATCTCTGCATTAATTACGAGGATTATAAACAAGGAAATAAGAGTCCCCCCGCAGTTCCTGGGAATAGGAGTTGGAGGTACATTGTAAATGGAATTGACATCGTCAACTCTGCGAACTTTGACCCTGCAGAGCTAAGCCCCGCTGAAAGAGCCGCCTCACGCATCTGACAATCAATATCATTTACGGAGAAAATTGGAAGGTTTTTCTTATTTTTTCTTGTCTTCTTTCCTTTCAATAACTGCCAGAAACTATCCCCCAAAACGTCATAATTATTATTGTTCTGAACATTGTATCACAGATGAAATAATCTATTTTTCCTATTTAAGAAATTCAAGAAAATCTAAGAAAATTATTTTTTGCTGTGTTTGAATAACTTTTTCTTTCCTCATAGTTTTTATTCCCGGACATAAACTTTCGCGGTTTTATATAATAAGCAATTTCACTTGTTTTTATTTTAGTGCATCGATGGTATGACTGCAAAAACAAATTAAGAGAATCAAGTTCAATATTATTCTGAATGTTTCAATAAATTTTCAGTGACAAACACACACAAATTCTCTTCTTTCTGAACGTTCGAAATACGACTGACCGTGAGCGGCAATCACCTGGATTTCTTTGTAAAACCGAAAATGAAATTGTAGTTTGAGATCCGCTTCCCATACGGATTTCGCGGCCCATCAACTCAATGTTTTATTTCACGTTACATTTCTTAGTTCATTTAAGATGTTTACAAGCGCTGTATTTTAAAATAAATAAATATTTAGGTATCGCGTGGATAGCAACAGTTCAGTGATTTTATGCTCAAATAAAATATATTATACTTCAATCTTCTTATTAATTTAATCTGTTGAACTCTTCGGAGATGTGACCGACACCGTTGTTACTTACCTGCTGTGAAGTAATAATACTAAGGGAGGGTGTCATAATTCCGAACGGTACGTTCAGCAATTCGCGTGTCCGTCGGAACGGTTCAGTGTTCCTGCTCTCTGTCAGTCCGAACGGTACGGTGTACCTTCCAGTACGGTCGTCAGTTCGGTACGTAACGGCGTAACGTACAGAACGGTTATCCCATGTCGTGAGCGATAGAGTCAGTTCAGTCTGCAGCGTTCCCGAATCAATAATGCCCTGCCGGCGACCTGCCCTTATCAGCAAATGTAAACTTTCCGGGTCGTATCATTGTACTTGCGATAATAGCTCGCGGCTGTATATTCCTTTGCAGTAAAATACGTAGATTATGTGTACACTTGTAAAATTGTAGCCAGTAGTCAATAAATTGTCGTAAAATGTTGCTGTTTGGTGTTATTAAAACCTTGAAAGGTTGTTACGTTGTTTGTTTTCTTTATTTATTAACGTCCATGGTTTAAAATTTATATGCTTGACGCGATCTGAAAATAATTTGCGACTGGGAACGAGCCGGTTTGAAATCGACTACGGTATCGCAGTATCGGCGTACCGGTATCGCACACAAGGGTCGATATTTCCGATATTTCTTTGTGGAAGAGGTGTCAAAACTGAATATGGAAGATGAGTTTTTGTTTTCATATTTTTTATTATATATAATTTTAGCCGTATGAATGTAAAAACAATTTTATAAGCTCTAAATTCGAATGAAATCTTTCACGACGTCTTCACGAACAAATGCTTCCTCCGAGGTCCGTGTGCTGTCAAAGCAACAAGAACAGCAGGGAAATCTTCGGTCTTCAATTTCACATTCCGGTTTTCTCGTGCAAAAAGTGAAGGCTTCATGCAAGAATTTCTTCCATTCACTCTAGATCTGTATTCTATTTGCGTTCCACAACATGATCTGTTATGAAGGCGACTGTAAAAAGGTTGATAAGTTTGGGAGATATGAGGAAAAAAAAGTTATTTAATATTGTTATCAAAATTTATATTAACCTTACATATTTTTCTGTGCTATCGATAAAATTATCTTACATCCTTCTCGTTTGTTATCACATTAGACAAATTTTTAGTATTAAATGTAAATATTTAGGAATAGTGTTGAATTAATTTCATGTTAATTTTATATTTCAGATACTCCCGAAAAAACCTTTTTTTAATGTTGTCTTTGTCCTATTTGTTACTCGAATTGTCTTCTGTTGTTGGAATCTTTTTTAGTTGAAATCTTTGAAATTTACGTTCTCTCGGCATGTAAACTACAATTTACAGTTTCAGTATTTCCGAAATTATGTTAGTGCATGGCATAGCGAAAGCTCTGTGTTCACTAATCTTTTCACACGTTTTTTCTGAATTCTTTGACTAACTGCATGCATTCGTCCAACTACTGCCAACGAATTAAGGTAAGTAATAAATAAATCATCGTGGGTGGTCCAGCAGGAACAGGTGACGAGACTGGATTCTTTCTGTCATACCGGGCACGGTACCATACGAAGACAGCAATGGATATTGAGAGTAAATCAACAACAATCTTAATTACATCAGTCCACGGAGACGTGAGTTCGTAAATCTATGGAGATTGGCCTCCGTCAGCCCACGGAGCCTTGGCTCCATCATATCACCCGTCGGCCAGTACTCAAACCCCACGACCCTGACCCCAAAAACTCGACAGTCAAATGAGAAATATAATTTTAAAACAATAAAATATGCGTCTGCTCTTTCATCGATAAAATATATCGTCAGTGATGGGTCAATCGTCAATCATTATGCTCATCCAGTTGTACTAAGGGGAAAACAAAAGCAGCTGGTCATTGAATATAGAACCTCATCCCAGATATCGGACTTATCACAAGTTCAAAAAGTTCTTTGAATATGGTGCTAATGCTGTTATATGAATTAGATTTTTGGATTATGAACTCGGAAATTCTTTCATGGACGACGGCTGAACATTGAATGCCGGACTAGACTATTGTAGTATATTATGAGAGAGAAGGGGGGAGAGAGATACAGAGATAAATTTGACGTCAAGAGTCACCAATAAGACAATTCCCATATTATGAGTTGGTATTGTCTGCAAGCGTTGACGGTACGTCGTGACTGGAGGAAATATATAGTCTGATTCCACGAGAGTGTATAACGTCATGTCATGGATCTTGATTGTCCGCCATACAAATATTTATTTTTTCACTTCATTCTGTTGTTACTCGAGCATCAGTAATATTACTAAGATGTAGGAGGAGATAAAACAGTTATTTCATAGTTCTGAAAGAGTTATAGTTATAGTACATTATAGCTTTGAAAAAGTTGGAAGTATCTCCAACGAACGTCAGCTCCACAGCAATAAAGAAGTTAGAATTGTTTGTTATATACGCCAACTTCTAAATGCCTATCAAAAAAAAAAGAAGAAAAAAAAGTTATAGTTTAACAAATCGTACTCCGGACCCGACATCTCGACATCATATCTTCAATGTTAAAGGCATGTATATTTATGCACTGATTTGTATTTATAGAAAAATTGTGGGTCCGATTTACATGATAATACATGACGTACCTTGTTGCCTACAAAAACCAAGACTGGTCTCTTTCACTGCTATATTTCTAACAATATATGAGCTATAAGTCATCTGAAGTTTTGGGGTTAAAACTAATTTAGCAAAAAACATTCTGATCTTCATCCCAAATGTGTCTCGTAGCCCTTTTTCCTTTCGTGTTGTGAACTTCTGTCTTCCACATAAATTTGACGTTTATTAAAAGCCACATCTGAATGTAAACTGAGTTGAAGCGGAGTAACCAACTCCGGGATTTATATTTCCAACTCTCTAAACTAATTAGGTTGAAAATTATATCCGATTGGAATTAGTGACCAATCTATTCGATTGAATATTCCATCTATTAGATTGAAAATTTTAATCTAGTAGATTAAATTTTCTGTCTATAACAGATTCATTTTATAGTTTTCAATCTATTAGATTGAATATTTTCAATTCGATAAAAGATTGGTCACTAATTTCAGTCTGATAGATTGAATTTCAATCTAATTATTTTAGAGAGAAACAGGAAGTATGCGGCTCTGTGTGCCGTCTACAGAGCCTTACCGCAATAAATAACATCTTATCAGGCTGGATTTCTCCAGTCTAAGCTATTCGGCCACCAGGTTTTATTTCACGACCAATTCCATTGAGAAATCATTTCATTGAATCAAGTGTGTGACGATAGAAATATCTGACTTGCTGATACTGCAAATTCTGTAAAACAAGAAACTAAAGCACCTGTCCACTAGAGAGAGCAATAGACTGACAATCTTGTCACTATGTGTGGATTTTGGTGAACATTATTCAGATATTTCAAATGCCTACGTTGGAGTTCTTCAAGGATGACTACTGATCGACTCTTAATTTGTGCAGTGAAATGACCTAGGCCTACCTTCCCATAACAATGAATTGTTCAATTTCCAATGAATTCAGATTTCGCGCAGGTATACAAAATTCGCACGTAAACCATGCAGTTCTCGTGCATAAGCAGGCCCATCTGCCTAAAAGCGCCCACATTTGGCTTATTAATCCCTTAGGATGAAATACTCAACATTTGAACAATATCTGTGTCCCTATAATCAACTGCGAGATTTACCGATATTGAAACAGGGAATCCATATGAAAATCATATGAATTGAGAATTTAAAGCCATACGGATTTGATATTTTTGGAACATCATGATGTCTTGTCGGCATCATTGAGAACTGTTGACGGCTAGTTTTATTTTTACTATTATTTATCCCTTTAATTTGATGCTAATGCAATTATATGAATTTGGATCATGGACGCGGAAATACTTCAATGGTTTACTATGGCTGAATATTGAATGACGGACTAGACGCTTGCATATAAATATTGAATATATTGTACCCACGTTGCGAACCGTATTCATCATATATGCTGCATATCGTAGCCGTACAGTCCCCTATAAAATTACCAGCTAAGCCACGAAGATTGTATCAGGGTAACTAATTCTGAATGAAAGGAATTATGGACCTTCTCAGTTAAGAGAACATATTCAAAGATCATCTGATGATACATGAAGTCCAGAAATGCATGTGATCGCATCAATACCATGGCCGAAATGTTGGACAGATATTTCATTGTCACTCCACCCTGACATCATTGTACCTGTTAGAAATAAAGAGAAAACAATTGAGAGACGTTTGGCTGAAGAGAATACAAGAACAGTTAGCTCACATTTAATTAATGCCATTGATGATTACGGACAAAATTCAGTAGACAGAGGAAGGGAACAGGCTGACGGAGCTAAAGCTTTGTTGAATGACGGAGTCGCCGCTCCATTGACGTCCAGGCTGTCGGCTCCATAGAGGATATCGTGGATTCTATAATAACTGTGAATTCTGCCTTCGCCACATTTTCTTGCAGTTGTCTGCCAAAACGCCTCCTTGGTAATTTGCTTCTGATTGTGACTATTAACGAATATTTGAAGCATTGGTGACCCATGAAAGGCTAAACTTGATCGGGAAAAGTGATGTGTACACAAATTGTTTCTTTTTTTTTAAATCGCAGGAGACCTACAAGTCCTAATGGATATACTGTGGTTCCATCCGAGTTGAGGGAAAAAGAATGAAAAGGTTGAAAAGTTCAATTTAAGTACATGGATGTAATAAACAATTAAAAGTATATTGGTATAGGGAAAATATCAGAATGCAATAAATTGATGGATAAATACCAGAGATGGGCGCAAAATATCACGGACTTCAGATGCTGTTTCTTCGTCTCATTCACGACAGGTCTGAAAAACAGTCAGACTGAACAAGAAATAATGTACTCCGTTAATGCATATTGTGGGTGCATCAGAGTTGGAGAAAAAAAAACAATAACAAGATTGAAAACAAAAAGTTAAATTGAATGCACATGCATGTAATGAACAATTAACGTACCCTGGTATGGCGAAAAGATCAAAATGCAATAATGATAGTTAAATACCGGAGATGGGCGCAAAATATCGCTTGCTTCAGATGCCGTTTCTTCATCTCATGCATGCCATATCTGAAAAACAGACAGACTGGACAAAAAAAAAGAATGTATAGGCTTCATACATATTATAGTTCAATTTTATCACAAATGAACGAACTCCCAAATTTATTTTTTTCATTTACCATGCATGCGCTCCTGTTTTCTCCGTCGGAAGAAGGAAGGGTGTCTACGTGACTTTCTACATGTCCTATCAGAAGTGGTTTTATAAACATCAGGTCCCATAATGTAATTGGGTGAAATTAAAATGGATACAAACAAATAACTCCCATGATGGAAAATGAGTGAGAACAAAATAACCCTACAACTTTCACGATGGAAACTGAGTGAGAACGGGACACCCATCATCCTAAGATTCGAGAGATATGTTAATTTGCGATGGACACATTGTCAGAGGACGAAGCGTAATAACATTAACAAAATACGTCATAAACAAGAATATGTATTTCTTTGACATAAATATGGAAACTATATCCAAGTAATGATACGATTACGGACAAAATGCCGTAGACTGGTGAATGGAAACAAGAGCCCAAGGGGCTTCAATATACGCCCTAATATCTGGGATTATATTGGTCCAAATTTCAAGGTTGTTTAATGTATTTACTGACACAAAGAAATGTTATGTTTAATAATTTCCTGATTTTGGGGATACAGTGACCTTTGACCTTCGAACTTGACCTATATTTTGGTACGAGACACTTCATTTCCCCCTACTGAATCCACCCACAAAATTTTTGAAATTTTGAAAGATTTCCTGATTTTTCGGTCACATTGACCTTTGACCTCTGACCTCGACCTACATTTGGTATGCAACATATCGTCCCCCCTAGGGCATCCACTCACCAAAAATTAGAACTGTAGATAGAAAACTGTCAACGATCAATGATTTCCTGATTTTAGGCAAGTGACCTCAATTTTGGTACGCGACACATCGTCTCCACCTAGTGTATCCACTCACAAAAAATTACAACTGTGCATGGATAGAAAACGTTCACAGATATAGACCGGACACGAACACGTCAATGATTTCCTGTTTTTTATGCCAGTGACCTTTGACCTCTGACCGTGAGCTTCGTTTTGGTACCACATCGTCTCCCCGTAGGGTATCTACTCACCAAAAATTAGAACTGTAGATAGAAAACTGTCCCAGATATAGACCGGACACGACGGACGGACACACGGACGGAAACCGCCATCACATAATACGTCCGCCTTTTGGTGGGCGTATAAAAACTGGCGGAGCCACAGCTTTGTTGGCTGACGGAGTGACAGCTCCACTGACTTACAGGCTGTCGGCTCCGTAGAGGATATCATGATTTCCATAATAACTTTGAATTTTCAATGAACACCTCGTCAGTGAGCGGAGCGTGAAGATGACATTAACAAAATAATTACCCACATCAAAAACTACATGAGTATATATTTCATTAACGTAAATATGGAAGTTATGCCCAAGTAACGACATTCATCCCTCGTTTTCTGCACCCCCGTCAGTTTATTTTTGCCAAAATCTTTCTGTATATGATTCTCTACAGAGCAGATCGAGGAAGATGTTTCCGGAATTTCTGTTTGTCTGCCGAACATCTAGTCGGTCAAACGTAAAACTACTCTTGTCCACTCTTGTGTATGTACTTAATCATCCGATATTAGCAGACATGGAGAAGAAAACGTGCACGTTGCACGAAGAGACCGCACGTATCGTGATCGGGAATATACGTTCTCAAGATCAAAACGCAGAACATTGTAAGTTCGGAGTGGAAAACATATATCTTTGATAAGAAAATATTGAGGAATACAAACCTTGCAATGCAGGAATATCGGTCCACGTATGAGTTTGTGATCATATCAAGTTAATCCATAAACATTGGATTAGACCGACATTCAGACGTTTTGAAGACATGCAGCCAGATCTGAACAAGAGCCGATACAAATTGGTCGAACCAGTGATTTAAAAAAGTAAAGTTATCCTTTAAATATATTCAATTATGATTCGGCATAAGCCTATTGGGACTCGTAATTAAGAACAAGACGCCACTGCCTCTTGTCGCTATTTCACGATTGATCACGTTCATGTTTCAATATGGTTAGATCTGAACAACGTGTACATAATTTAACCGTCACCTGCGAGTTTTGCCGGGAGAAAAATTGTATCATTCCGAGACCGCAACCATATTTTGGGGCAAATTTTCAGATTCATTTATGGAAAAACAAATTCGCCCGTTATATTTGTTACGGTTGGATTTTATTCGACATCCGTCGCAGTCTTTTGCTGTTTCCTATGAACGTGGTAATACGTTTAAATAAACAAATTACAAAACGAAGGTCAACTCGAGCCTCTCAATGAATACTTGAATTATGTGTACATAGAAGATTAATCATTCGGGAACGCCTTCGGGAACTAATTCTTGCATTTGGAACAGTCGTTCGCTCATAAAATTTCTTGAACGGGTGTTCACACAGTAACGAACGGGCATTACGGACGAAACGCTTCCTCGTGTACACTTGAACGCATGTTCTTGATTTAGTCGTTACCGCTTGAACGGATTAGCGTATCGGTGCGAACGAGTTCGGCGTTCGGAATTATGACACCCTCCCTAAGGTGTCACATTCAACTCAGTGACGGGGCAAGTGAAAAACAGTTCAGGGGATTAGCGATTCACCTGGTAATCTTTCGCACATTGGGATTATGATAATATTAGCGGCAGGATGAAATAAAGTGTCACAACTTGAGTATACTTTAATAAAATGAAAAGGCAAATCTAAGTGGAAGGGATGGACCGCGAAATCCGTATGGGAATTTTCAATCAGAAGGGATATCATTCGCCTCTGAATACGAAACACTAGATCGAGTACAAAGATGTCTTTATGAAAATGGATTACAACAGATCCCGCCAAAACTTATCAGCAGTTTTATAGTCACCTCCATAACAGGTTACATTGTGGAACGCAAATAGAATCTAGAGTGAACGAAAGAAATTCTTCCATAAAGCCTTCATTTTTGCACGAGGAAACCGGAATGCGAAATTGAAGACCGAAGAGTTTCCTGCTGTTATTGTTGCTGTGGCAGCACACGGACCTTGGCGAGAGCACTTCTTCGCTCAGACGTCCCGAAAGATTTCATTCCAATTCAGAGCATACAAAATTATGTTTTTAGATCTAATATAAAATTGATTGTAGTAGGAAGAAGAAACACATATCTCTGTGATATTGACCATTATTGACGATCTTCGTTATTTTCTTGAAGTTGGAAATCCTTCCGTGTAATGAAAAGTGATACCACAGTATAGCGTGATATATGCAGGAAAATAAAATGCGGACACTGGCAGATAATTTTATAAATATCGTACAAAACACATTGATATAGACTCCAGATTCTAGGTACGGTAATCAATTTGACCAGAATGCGTAACTTTAATGAAACTGCTCAGTGGAGTCCTTTCTATGGCAATAAATTCAATTGCGCTATGAACGATCCACGTGTCCGAACGAGCGTTCACCGACAATTACTGTTCTCCGCGAATCATAATTTATTTAACAATACAAGCTCTGTCACACCGATGGCGCTTTTAACCGATTTGCATAAAACATGGTCGCGTTTTCACCAGTTATAAAAAAAACGCGTCAGAACTACATGTAACAGAAGGACGGTCCTGGTACTCGCGCTCGATCTTTAGAACGCGACTGGAACTTTTTGGTGGGCGCGTTTTTGACGCGAGGCTGTTTCTAAAGTGTTTCTTCTTTCTCGCGTTTTTAACGCGGAGCCCTGAACAAGTAGGTGCGAAGTCTTTTCTGCACTGTACTGTAGCCCTGAACTGGAGCATGAACTTCAAGGTTTATAACAATTTCCTGATGTTCGAGCTGCAATGACCTTCGATCACCCAAACTTAAAACTGAATCGAGTTTTTCTTTGACCTATCATGCCCATAGGTAATATATCACTACCCTTTAAAGT
Source organism: Hanleya hanleyi (assembly GCA_036873755.1). Lineage (NCBI taxonomy): Eukaryota > Metazoa > Mollusca > Polyplacophora > Lepidopleurida > Hanleyidae > Hanleya > Hanleya hanleyi. The sequence continues at coordinate 55,628 of JAVTVY010020802.1, forward strand.
GTAGTACCAATCCATAACCGGGAACTGGGGATATCCGATCTGTCAGAGGCCACAAAAGTCAACACACAGACTGATGGCCGGACAGACAGCCAAGAACACTTGTTTGTCAAAAGCTTGTGGTCAATCTTAATAAATTAATATCCTATCAATGCTGCGCCAATCGTATATTTCGCTATGTAGGATCTCGCTGATTTCGATTGAATTTGGTGTTCAGAGCACTCAACTCATGAATATTTAATAGTCTTATGATATCACCACCACATTTTAACTACATTACTTGCAGTCAGGGATGGTCATGGTCTCTGCTTTAACCCAAGGTTTATGCCACGGACCATTCCATAATTTTACCCTGTATTATTGTGTCAACCTGGCGGGAGGGCGGCAACATCAGAAGATTCCCCCGAGGGCGGCAACATCAGAAGAGTCCCCCGTTTCCGGACAGGTTGGCGTGTGATTTCCCTGAGCCAACCAGAAAGCACTTTCCATATTATGTTTCCTTCAAAGCACTATGAAGAGCTCTCGGGATTGGTTGACACTCGCGTTACTGCAAGCTGGTTAGATCCTGCAAGCGACATATCCAAATGGGGGAGCAGATAGGATTTAATTTTAATTAGATTGGCTTGTGGTATACCTACAATATGTGACAATTCACATGAACTGAAGTAATAGCAAGAAAATTATGCTTTTCAATAATTTTCTGATTCTTGGGCCAAGGTGACCTTGACGTGACTTTTGACCTCAAATTTGGTTCATCTCCCCCGATCTGATGTTATAAACCAGATAATTCATAACGTTACAATGGTTACAGACCATGGATGAAAATCGTCCCTTCACACATTTCCTTCACATATCGCTATGCAGATCGAGTTGGTACAAAAATCCATAAATTTGATTGCACAGTTCTGGAGATGCCTTTTCCGGTTCAATAAAGAATCATAAAAAAGAAAGGAGTTTCTGAATACAAATGGATCCAGGGCTTGCTTATCCACGGCAATCTGACTTCCATCAGCATTCCAGCAAAATAAATCATGGGAATCGTATATCCATATCCATATGGAGAAATTGTTCCAAACATTTTCTTGATCGAGTGAATAAACCGCAAAGAACTGCTGCTCGACAAAGCCAAAAGTACTTCTACAGCTGAATTATTCAAAACTCTGGGTTGGCAAAATCTTGAAGAGTATGTAAAATATCACAAGCAGGCCTTGACATTTGAAACATTCACGTAACCCAAAAAGAGGTTACGGGCAATCGACTTGCGTAACCTTTAGTTCGGTTACGCGACTGGTGATCACGTAACCCAAAGGTTACATAAATGGGTTACGCCAAGAATATTGAATATCAAGTTAGATTACACATTTTGAGCAAATGATTTAAGTAAGATCTTGTGCTCTTGTGAACCATAAACAATTTCAGAAGATGGTTTTATTGTCCAGAACTACAGAATCAGAATTCTATGTATGACACCAAGCATATTTATTTCATTATTTAATTTTGCTCCTCTTTACTTGCCATCTATTAAACGTTTTCATGTGGACAGTGCCCGTTGACGAAGCCATTTTTCAAACGGTACACATATCCACGCATCCTGCTTTAGCCTGCGCATAGACTGGAACTAAAAATCTGCCATCAATGTTGTCAGCCATCAATGTTGTCAGCACAAGAACAGCCTCTACGAGGAGTTCAGGGCGGAGGGCCCTGAACATGCGTTTTCAATTTTATTTGCTAAGACGATCACAGCTATAACGAATATACGAACATCTCTTATCATAAATAGTGCGCAACGAATGTCCATCATGTCCATTGCATATAACAAAACAATATGCCATGTATTAAAATACATATTTAGCTCACGGAAACATTCCAAGTACTTTTCATCCCTGGTTACGCACACACCGCTCTCGACATACATAGTTGAACTCCACCTGTCAACTCACCTCACGCCTACAAGATGGCGGCCGTATAATACAATCTCGACGTTGATTTTTGATACTACAGTACGTGAAAGAAATGAACTCAATACTGGGATGACAACCCGATTCTGTCACGATGTTAACATGATGATAACCCGATTCTTGTCCTGATCTTGTTCCGGTTTTGTCCCGGTCTTGTTACAAGGACGACATCGGGACAACATCGGGACGACTTCGGGACAGCATCGCGACGACATCGGGACGTCATGTTGTTATCTCCAAATTACAATCGTTTACGTGACATGTCAATACAGAGGCAATTGCGTTAATGTTTACACCCGTTTGGTTCGTTTCGGTTCAGTTATTAAAATATGACCGCAAAAATTTTAAACCGGAACGAAGTTTGAACGAATTATGACCACAATATGAACGGAGTTTGACCGAAACGAAATAACCGAAACGAAATGAACCGAACGGAGTGAGCGAAATTTGGACTACCATAGTGCCAGTGGACTGCCCGCTGCTGCCGTTAAACTTTAATCGTCCGTACATGTTTGTCTGTCAATAAAGTTGGATGACTGACAGAATGGCTCGGAAACCCGTATAGTTAAATGTTTACAAAATGTACTGATTGTAATTTGTTCAGATAGATAAAGAAATATGAAGGAGGTCGTCTCTACTCCCGCGGCGAAAAGCCCCACGTGGTCCAAATGTGCGAACTTTGACCCTGCAGAGCTATGCCCCTGAAAACAGCCGCACCATGTACTCCGACCCGTGCGGCGCTTCTGAAGTGTGATCACCTACTGTTCACTTCCATAGTCTACCGAATTTGTGATTACAGATGAATTGATTTTCAAAATACTATAACAACTACATGGCTTGTTGTCCCAAGATTCTGTTATAGTCGGCGTCTCTTGTTTGTTTGTGAGACGAATGTATAAATTTTTATTGTACTCAGAATTAAGAGCCCCCCCCCCGCAATACATAACAACGGAATAAAAGAACAACATTTCACATGGGGTACATGCTGATCTAATCCCCATTACGAAGTTAGAGTATATTACCAATATAATAATAGTAACACTTTAAATTAAGCCTAGAGATCAAATTAACAAAAAAAAATGAATCCCGTTTTGCGAGACAAGCGAAAATATAAAATACCACATATCTTTAGTACTTCTATTTATAAATATCTCCCTCTGCTCTCTCATTGTTATTTATTATTTAATTATTTATTTTAATATCTAGCGCTGCAAAAGATCTTAAATGAACGAAGAAATGTACCGTGAAATTTAAATAGAGCCGCGAAATCCGAATGGGAAGGGGACTACAATTTCAATCAATCAAAAATCGAAATGTAATCGGGTGGGTCTAACAAAAGAAAAAATAGTTGATAAAATACTTAATTAATATTATCCTGGATGGTATAAAAAAGATTCGTTCTCATCGAGGCGTACAAGGTACATTCCAAAGATGTTTTCCGTCCTCAATACAATTGTGTTGCGGAAACCTGTCGCTTATGTACGGAAGATATCACAGAGAAACAACTTATTAGACCATTCTTCCTAAATATTTACATAATACTAAAAATTTGTCTGGACTAATGTGATAACAAACGAGAAGAATGCAAGATAATTTTACCGATAGCACAGAAGAATATATAAGATAAATATTCTGATAAAAAATATTATTAAACAATTTTGAATAACTTTTTCTTTTCTCATATCGCCCAATCCTATAAAAAGTTCATAACAGATCATATTGTAAAACGCAAATAGAATGCAGATCTAGCATGAATGGACGAAATTCTTGCATAAAGCATTCACTTTTTGCACGAGAAAACCGGAATGTGAAATTGAAGACCTGTTGTGACCTTCTCGCGCGGACCTTGGCGAGAGCACTCTTTCGTGCAGACGTCGCGAAAGATTTCATCCCTACCTCAATTTAGAGCATATAAAATTATGTTTTTAGATCTAATATAAAGTTGATTGTAATAGAAAGAAGAAACATATATCTCTGTGAATCTGGGGATGATGAAGATCGATCTTTGTTGTTTTCTTGAAGTTGGAAATCCGTGACAAGTTGCCATTTTCAACTACTGTTCTCCGTGAATGTGACAAAATAATTTATTACACACGTTTACATTTAATGATTTATGAGAATGAACGCAAAAGGATGAACGGAGTTTGAACGAAATATAACCGAATTGTGTCGATAGGTGACAAGAAATGAAATACAAATGAAAATATGTTTGATCACTATATCCAAACATGTACCATGCAGATTTATGTTCGTTTTGACGCGCTGTAGACACGCGGGTGTGAACGTTACTCACAGTAGGATGATATACCCGGTGCCACAGCCCGTACGGATCAGAAAAATAATCTCAATTATACAACATATTAGTGCCAGGGTTTCTAAGTTACTTTTTAGGAATGGGAAGAGAATCAGCGGGTGAGAAAATCGGGACAAATAATCGGGACAACATCGGACCAACACGTTGACAAGATCGCGACAAGATCGGGACAAGATCGGACCGTGATCGGGACGTCATGATGCTGTCCCAATGTCGTCCCGATTTTTCAACCGGGACAAGACCAGGTCAAAATCGGGACAGCATGATGTTAACACGGTGAAAAGATCGGGACAAGATCGGGTTGATTTTTATTGAGTTCATTTCTTTCACGTACTGTATATGTGTGGTGGGCGGTAAACAGTCATTTAACAATAGGGAGCTAGGATAAATGGTATATGGGTGGTTGGGGTCAGAAATAGGTGTCTTTCCCCCACCCCATGTACCATTTTCTGGAACAGCCATAATATTAAAGGCATAAATGCTAAATCACATCAAGGGGGATAACTTAACCATATTTTGGAATTATCTCCCTTACACATGTGCTGGCAAAATTATTGGAGCAACTATTTATTATTTGTAAAACCTGGCTTCCTACGAACACATTCTACACCGGTTTTGTTACTCCTCTTGGTCTAAGGAGAGACAGAGGGAGAATTAAGGTTTAACATCGCGTTCAGCAATATTTCAGCTATATAGCTACGATAAAACAAAATTCTAAGTATTCAAGTTAATAACTTAGTAATCCAACACATTAAAACATACACACATTAAAACGTATGCGACAAACCAATTTCTCTCAAATAACCTAAGATACAGTCTTCTTTCACCTGACTGAAGAGATCTTCTAAAGTAGCTGCTCGTTAAACAGAATCTCTTACAATCTTAAAATCTATACAGTCGCTAAGAATGTTTCACTGTGAGATCTTCATGGCATGGAATACATCTTGGGACTGGCTCTTTTTTATTTTAGTAAATGTTCATGAGTTAATCGTGTATGGCCAATTCTACTCTTGGGCTAAGAGCATAGTAGGTCACATCTGCTCGATATTTGAGCAGTGAGATTACTGATTTTCATATTAACTGTCTAAAAACAGTAACAATGAAAACCAAGACTGGATAATGTGCATGAAGATGGACAATACAGGTGAAGCATGGAAATTATTATATATATCAGAAATATTACTTACTCTGGTTAACTTTCTCCACTTCCGGTACCACCGTCATCTGTGTAACTGGACCCTAAAATATTATAACAATTTCTTAGAGCAAAGCATTAATATATACTATGAACAATCAATGACATATTATAAACTATTAATGTGCTGCTATTAAACCAAAGTAACTGTTAAAAAAAAACTTGGAATTTAACAAGCTGCCAGGCCAAAGATCGAAAACGAAAACAAATCCCGCCAAATTCACAGCTGGTGTTAGATGATTATATTATGATTACCATGTGAATGACGTCAACAGGGGTCAGAGTGCCTCTCGGTAAAAATATAGGAGAAAATATGAGAGGTTTTTCATGAAAATATAGGAGAAATATAGGAAAATTTTCTCAGAAATATAGGAGTAACTATATAGGAGAATTCTTACACACTTTCATGCCGAATGGAATAATGAAATACCACCATATATTATCAGCACCACCCATGTGACCAGCATGACTTACCAGTCACCAAATGATACTGGCTGACAGTTCACAAGTGCGAAAAATGACTTTCGATTATTGACGCAGAAAATTAAATGTTGGATCTGAACCCTATATTCTATCGACATCACAAACACAGATACTACAGTTGCCATTTTTTGTGATATTTGAGTTGAAGTATTTAGCTTTTTGCAAAAATATAGGAGATTGTGAGCAAATATAGGAAAATTATGAAAATCGGAAAAGAACACTCTGAGGCTTGCGTCAATGAATAGATGAGATGAGCATCTTTAAGTAAAAGTGGTCCACATGCATTTTCTATACAACTAAACTATAGAACTTGCACATTCACACTTTCGATTTTGGAATAATCAATATTGAAAAGTTCCTACTTTTCCTTTCTCCGAGTATGGACGAGTCTGCTGATGATCGTGAATCTCTCTCTCCAGACGTAGTTTGCCATTCTCTAATTTCTGCACCTGTCCTTTCAGGCGATTGGCCTCGTTTTGTGACTGGAAAACCAATGAGAAAGAAATTGACAAAAGAGACACGGGCTAAAATTTAAGCAAGGTTAATGGATATAATTTCTCAAGCAGCTTCTTCCAACTGCACAAACTACTTGAAATGTTCATGAACTGCTACTTGTGTATGGATGATAACATGCTGTACGGTATAATGAGGAAAATGGGAAAAGCAGTCATGTTATTTCAAATTTGTATCTACATCATGCTTAGAAAAAAAGATAGGAAAACTGTTACACGGCCCCAGTAAACTTTAGACATGAGGGACAAACATGACGAAGTTATGAAAATCATGAAATAAGTTTTATTCCGCAACCAACAGTAAGCAATTCAGTGCGTTGTTTCAGTTTAACGACACTACAGAAATCTGTATATCAGAGTGAAAAATGTGCAATCCCTTTACATGATTAAGTTCTTGCTGCATTTTGTTCCTGGTGTCATTCAACTCTTTCTCCATCATACGTAGAGTCTCCGTCTGTTGAGATATCTCCTGTTTATATTCATTCTCCTTAGCTTTGGCTTTCTGCTCTACAGCCGTTTTGGCAGCTTCGGCGTTGAAACGTTGACACTGGAGCTCCTGCTGTAACCTCTTCATTTTCTGCTCAAGGTCATAGCTCTGAAAAAGAGAATCAGAAATGAACAGTTTTTCTCTCTCTCCAAAAATACTGTTTAATTTTTTGTGGAAACCCAGATGCCAATACCAATTCGCCAACAGTTAGATCTGACAAAATAGTGGAGAGATGGAAAGTGAATATGGTTTTTGCCAACAATGGAATCCCTAGCAGTGGGATATAGCCCCCAGGATGCAGTGCAGGAGTGCAATCAATGCAGTATCAGATATGCTATCTGAAAATATCAGTATATGGGGTCGGGTGAGGCTTAGTTCCAGAGATACAGGGTGGAGCTCTGTTAAGGGGGGGGGGGAAGAGGTGGAAATACCCCCAAGATGTAGTGGATGAGTTCAATCAATGCAATATCAGATAAGCTATCTGAAATTATCACCATATAGGGTCGGTAGAGGCTCAGTTTCCAAAATAGAGGATGAGGCTCTGTTCATGGGGTGGAGGGCGAGGGTTATATACCCCCAGGGTGTAGTGGATGAGTGCAATCAATGCAGTTTCAGATATGCTATCTGAAAATATCAGTATATGGGGTTCGGGCGAAGCTTAGTTTTGAAGATACATGGTGAAGCTCTGTACCGGGGGGTGGGGATATACCCCAAGGTGTAGTGGATGAGTGCAATCAATGCAGTATCAGATATGCTATATGACAATATCAGTATATGGGGTCGGGCGAAGCTTAGTTTTAAAGATACATGGTGAAGCTCTGTACCGGGGGTGGGGTGTTGATATACCGCAGGGTGTAGTGGATGAGTGCAATCAATGCAGTATCAGATATGCTATCTGAAAATATCAGTATATGGGGTCGGGCGAAGCTTAGTTTTGAAGATACATGGTGAAGCTCTGTACCGGGGGTGGGGTGGGGTGAGGGATGGGGATATACCCCAGGGTGTAGTGGATGAGTGCAATCACTGCAGTATCAGATATGCTATATGAAAATATCAGTATATGGGGTCGGGCGAGGCTTAGTTTTGGAGATACAGGGTGGAGCTCTGTACCTGGGGAGAGGGCATATACCCCCAGGGTGTAGTGGATGAGTGCAATCAATGCAGTATCAGATATGTGATCTGAAAATATCAGCATATGAGGTCGGACGAAGCTTAGTAGTTTTGGAGATACCGGGTGGGGCTCAGTTCCGGGAGCGGAGTTGGGGGTGGGGATATACCCCAGTGTGTAGTGGACGAGTGTAGTCAATGCAGTATCCAATATGCTATCTGAAAATATCAGCATATGGCGTCGGGCAAGGCTTAATTTCGGAAATAGAGAGTGAGGCTCAGTTCCGGGGGTGGGGAGAGCCCCCAGGGTGTAGTGGATGAGTGCAATCAATGCAGTATCAGATATGCTATCTGAAAATATTAGCATTATGGGGTCTAGCGAGGCTTAGTTTCAGAGATAGAGGGTGGGGCTCTGTTCCGAGGGTGGGGGAGAGGGGGATATACCCTTTAGGTTGTAGTGAATGGACGCAGTCACTGCAGCATCTGGTATGGTATCTGAAAATATCAGCATATGGGGTGGGGCGAGGCTTAGTTTCAGAGATAGAGGGCAGGGATTCATTGACGTCCGTTTTTACTACCGTTAAACGGTAGAAAAAAAATGTCAAAAACTGAATATAGACAGCAAAAAACTCAAAAGTGTACGTTTTGGACAAGAAATACTCAATGTTTTTGACGAAAACTCAATACTCGAAATGGTGCAAATTATTTCAGTGATGTGAAAATCATCGCCGATCCTTCGACAATTTGCGAGTTCTGCGAAACGTACACAAACGGAAGTGGCGGTTTTCACATGTTTTGCTGACGTAATGCGCTAACTAATCCTCGGAGACCTTTGCTCGATTATTTTTTGGGAGCCTCGAATACTCTCTGTAATGGTTCCCGACTGGCGCCGAAGGTATGAGTGTATTCTCCTTCGCTCGGCTGCTGATGCACAGCTACCTACGTTAAACCCAACAGACGAAAACAGTCTATATGAAGGAATTGAATGCTAGCTGGCGGTCTGCAGACGAAAAGTACATGAGGGTGAAAACGAAACCTGGGACATTTTGGATATCATTTAGCAGATGAATTTGATTCGGATTCGTTCATAATTAGAATGACAAACAATTTTCCCTAAGACAGAACACCGGGCAAAGTAGAATCAAGCGGTAGGAAATTTATGAAAATAAAATTAGATCGTTTCTGCAGAGACATTGCGTGTATGATACCCGTCATGAACAACAACAACAACGCGGTCTAGCACTTTACGTTGAGAACATGCATTTCTTCAGAAGTCGGTTTATTTGAGGTCTAGATTTTAACTTTAACGGCATTGCATTTCTTGTTTATGTCCGTGACTCTTGAATTTTTGTTGGTAATTTTTATCTTTCACTGTAAAAACCATCATGGTATAAAATGAGAAAATGTGGTACAAAAATATCTGGAATTTCCTTACTTTTTTTAATGTTTTTGCGTATCTCATATAAATCCATAGCCTAGTCTTTATATAAAGGTTCATTAATAACAATTGTTGATTTACTGCTTGTCAGGGAATGCAGCAGGTGGCCAGATTTTTATTTATTTATTTATTTTTTTTTTTTATGATTATTATTTTTTTTTGCAATGCGGAAAATTTCAATATTTGTTTCATATGCAATACAAAGATACAAATGAAATAAAATTAAGAGTATATACTTACCACTTACCAACATGATTAGGTTGAATACTGCTCATCAATGGAGATAATCACTCGCCTGAACTAATTTGTGCTATTATATGTGTGCTAACCACCCTCCTCAGAATAAATGAGGCGATTTCAATTTTTCCCATTGAGAAGTTTACATCTAGTTGTGCAGTAACTAGCACTAGTGAAAATGGCAACTGGTCACGAAATGCGTGGTTCCGCAAATTTGGATTCTCGCAAACTAAGCCACTAAGAATCCAACTGGATTCTCGCAAAATTTTGCGAAATTCTACCCCTGCAGTTCCTTTGTTCTGAAGTTAGACGGTACCATGCGATGGACGTAAAGTAGAAGTCTGAGTTCAAGACATCATTCTGCTTGACAGCTGCTACATCTTACGTGAAACTCCGCTGATGATGTAAGGATTTTATAGCGTCTCTTGCAAGCGTTATATGATAATTCTCTTTGAATGTTTATGATAGTTTGTGATCTCTTACCGCTGTTGGTGTTGCTACAAACACGAGGTCCAAAAAAATGAAATCTATTAAAATAAGTGAGCAAGTTACAATACAGAACATGTGTTTTTTGTCATTCAGATGACCATTATCCAAATCACATTAGATAGCTCACCTTAGTACTACAGAAACTATTTGTTCATATCTTAATTGGTAGGGTGGTAAAAACATTCAAAAACTCAATATCAACTTGTGGGTGGGCCGTAAAAACTTGGAAAAACTCAATTTGAGCATAAAAAGAACTCAATATTTTATAGTGGGTAGTAAAAATTTGGACTTCTATGAATCCCTGGAGGGTAGGGCTCCGTTCCGCGGGTGGGGGAGAGGGAAGGTCGGGGGTAGTGAATGGGTACAGTCAATGCAGCATCTGGTATCAGTATATGGGTCGGGCGATAGCTTAGTTTGCGTGATACATGGTAGAGCTCAAACTTTTACAAAACATTGAACACAAAACTTGTATCCTGAGATGATGACAGCCAGCCAGCCATTCAGCCAGACAACATCAATCCATAGGACAGCTATTGCTTCGTAATCCGTCCAAAAATTTGGCGATTTACTCTATTTTTGAATCGACACATTGTCGAGTAAATGAACAATTCAGTCGCCAGTTGTCATTTTTTAATTGCCATTGGAGAGTTGTCGACCGGGTTTTGTGAGCCCTGAGGTGAGGACAGTAGCCGCCAGATTCCTAAGGGCTGTTCCAGAAAAAAGTACATGGGGGGGACAGAAGGCACTTTATATATTTACATATGGGTCGTGGTGTAAAACAGTTATATAATTACATGGGTGGTTGCCTGATGGATAAACATAATGGCATTTATGTTGGTTACATATTATATTCAATAATATGGGCGGTGGGGGTAAAATTATATTTAATTACATGGGTGGTGGGGGCAAAAATAAAGTGCCTTCTGTCCCCCCCATGTACTTTTTTCTGGAACAGCCCTAAATCAAACAGGATACTTTTTGGGCGAATCAAAGCACCTATTATAATGGAACGTTGTTGATTGGTTAGATGGTGAGAAAATATTTTACAACATGTCATGGTGGTACATCAAGCTTACATTTGCAGGCTGACCGGAAGCAGCCATTCTGTGTGGAGTGGTGGAGCCAATCACCAGGTGGTCGCTGGTCCGCTGCTGAGAATGCATTGACATGGTCGGATTCCCATAGTTACGGCTGGACATGGTGACTGTGGCTTTTTGCAAATCTTCTGCCACCTAGAATAGAGAAACCAAAAAATGCACACATGAAATAAGCGAGTGAGCTGGAATGCTGGTTGAATATTTATTAATTTCTGCAGTATTATTCTGAGAACTCGAAGTTCTTACTCCTGTCTGTTCACTAATCAAGCTGATATTGATGAAGGGGAAGAGGGAAACTAAACTACCGGAACTACATATTATTCCAAGAACGTTGCGTTATATTAGAATATAAATAACTGTAGGGCCCGGTGGAAAACAGAAATTTTGGCTGAGCAGGGCTATCCTTCAAAAATACTAATAAATAATTATTAGCGTTATCTGCTTATTTGAGCAATAACTAGCAGCAAGTCCGATTTACAATGGTGCTAGAAATATACTCCCTGAAAACTACCTTTTCCTTCAAATTCTTCAACTCTGTCTGTAATTTTTCATTTTCATTCTGTAATCTGTACTTCTCAGCCTCCCATTCTTTGGAAACTCCTGAAGGAGGATCCAGTATAGCACTGTCAGATTCTGTAAAATAAACAATTGACATCCACATGGTTGAGGATTTTTACAAATTATTTAGTAAATTATTAATTAGTACATTTCAACGGTAAAGCCAGGCAACATACAATTTGAAAAATGAGCTTGGTATATTGGTGTTAATTCCCCATTGCACACAAGTGTATCACCACCACTAGTTCCACCACAAATCTAGTCAAATGAAATGATTACCCTAAAACGTAGGACAGAATATGTGTCCAATTTTTATATTCAAGAACATATTACATTGAATCATCTAACAGTTCTATCGCAAACTGCACCCGAAATTTGCGAAAGTAGGTGATAGTGCGAGTTATGGACCTGTACTGAGAATTTAATTATCTGTACTCTTACCACAACTGAACATGGTATTTTTGTACCTTTTACAATGTTTAATGTCCAGGCCTTGCATTCTAGAAATAAGACGGGGCTGATCAATAGGCCCCGTCTTGCAGGGTCACGGGGCTGATTTTTGGCCATCGGGGCTGATTTCAAATTTCACCACACAACAATGTATTATTTGTCGTATCAACCAAACCTTTGTTTGGAAATAAATTTTATTTTGATGTCCAGTATTCCTGTCCCATATATAACGCTCTACAAATTATTCTTGATTGTACAACATTCCCACCCACTTTATAACATATTCTCCCAGGATATATGCCCCCCCCCCCCCTTTATCTCTTTGGTGATAAGATCTTTTGAATATCTGAAAATATGGGGGAATGTATCCCGAGGGTGAAGGGTGGGGGGGATACCCTCCATAGTGGTATTTTTATCTTTAATGGATCCAGCAAATCTTGATATTTCAACGACTTCTGCTGAAACCAGTTATTGTACGGTACTGATATTATAGAAATATGAATTGCCAATAAAGTGTTTTCACTGCTGTTTTCAATTACCACCAAAACGAGTATCGTTTTAATTTATTAACTTCATATGCAAAACAATATATTCCAAGGATTTCCCCGCAGGAATGTTGAAATTTCCCTGTAGAATTTCATGGATTTTTAGTGAAATATACAAAATTCCATGTGGAATTCCAGTGCCTTCCATAGGGGGAGTGCACTTATTTTCTGGAAAAGCCAGAAGAAAAAAATTGACATTTACAACAAAAAATAAAATGGGAAATTGGAGATTCTAGCTATTTGAGAAACGAGTGGGACCGTACAACGATTTGAACATGCCATTTCTCGAAAAACGAAGAATTATTACTTGCTTGAATCTTGGGGGTTTATTGCAATGCATTCATAATAAAACAGTCGGGAAATTTTGGATTTTTTAGCGGAGAAATGATACCGGTCGGTTAGACTTTGACCGATTTCGCTGAAAACGAACACCACTTGCAAGTTGCCGCGTCCGCGAAACCCTGCTTCAACATACGCCATTTCAAGCCATAAAATCAATAGATTTCTTTCGAAGTTGATGGAGAATATGTTCAAAATTGTCCTGAAAAACATGACCAGGTCGACTGAACCGTAATCAAGTGCTGATTTCTCGATTCCCGACCTAGAAGTAGGTGCTTTATTTGCTGAAAAGATCGTCAACCGGCCACCATGCCATGCTGCTCTACAGTCACGTCACACTTTACGGTATGCTGACAGTGGGCGCACCGCTTTACGGTGGTTGTTGTTGTAAAACCCGGCCTTCGTAGTGATTTCGTTGGAATTTGCTGATAAATTTTTTAGACTCGCACGATTTATTTAGACTCGGTCAGGTAACGGGAAACAGACATTTTTTTTTTCTTGGCCCAAGCACAAGTCGTCAAGACAGAAGACACAGTACTAGGATTAGATTTCACGAAGACATGAGAATATACTCACTGGACTGATTTGACGGGGCCGATGAAAAATCCCCGTGAAAAGTGCTCACGGGGTCGATCACGGGGCCGGGGCCGATCGGCCCCGTCAAAATGCAAGGCCTGAATGTCATGTGTCATGTCATGTGTAGGTTGGTCAAAATTTACTGTAACAAATAATTCCATCCAAAGGAGTGCATTTTCTAACCAAAAAATATTGGGTGTCCAAAGAAGGTCCTTACCTATACATTTTCTCCTTTTTATGAGGTTATCATATTTATTAGAACAACTGATCATAATTTGAGATATTGAATATTCATAATCCGAGACAATATTTGGGAGCGATTGAATATTCATAATCTGAGACAATATTTGGGAGTGACTGAATATTCGTAATTTGGAACAATATTTGTGAGTCGCTGAATATTCATAATTTGAGACAATATTTGGGAGTGATTAAATATTCGTAATTTGGGACAATATTTGGGAGTGATTGAATATTCATAATCTGAGACAATATTTGGGAGTGATTGAATATTCGTAATTTGGGACAATATTTGGGAGTCACTGAATATTCATAATTTGAGACAATATTTGGGAGTGATTGAATATTCATAATTTGGGACAATATTTGGGAGTGATTGAATATTCATATATGAGCCAATATTTGAGAGTGATTGAATATTCATAATTTGAGACAATATTTGGGAGTGATTGAATATTCACAATCTGAGACAATATTTGGGAGTGTTTGAATATTCATAATTTGGGACAATATTTGGGAGTGATTGAATATTCATAATTTGGGACAATATTTGGAAGTGATTGAATATTCATAATTTGAGAGTGATTGAATATTCATAATTTGAGACAATATTTCGGAGTGATTGAATATTCATAATCTGAGACAATATTTGGGAGTGATTGAATATTCATAATTTGGGACAATATTTGGGAGTGATTGAATATTCATAATTTGGGATAATATTTGGGAGTGATTGAATATTCATAATTTGAGACAATATTTGGGAGTGATTGAATATTCATTATTTGAGACAATATTTGGGAGTGATTGAATATTCATAATTTGAGACAATATTTGGGAGTGATTGAATATTCATAATTTGGGACAATATTTGGGAGTGATTGAATATTCATAATTTGGGAAAATATTTGGGAGTGATTGAATATCCATAATCTGAGACAATATTTGGGAGTGAATGAATATTCATAATTTGAGACAATATTTGGGAGTGGTTGAATATTCATAATTTGGGACAATATTTGGGAGTGATTGAATGTTAATAGAGTGATGGGATTATTACAGAGTTTTCATGTGAATTGGAAGAAATTGAAAAGAAATACACTCATTCGAATATTGAAGTTTACTGGTTGCACTTGTCTAGTCCGGCGATTTTTATGTCAATTTGAATGGGCGTTTCATTGTTACATCCAGAAACTTTCTACAACTGTTCTGAGACGATTTATAATATTGTAACCTCTGTTCATTGTTGTGATTGTTTCTTAAGAAATACGATAAGTCTAAACTCACTCGATGCTGTGACGGGTATGTTCACAATTGGTTTCCCGCCCTGAAGTTTAGATAGTTCCCCCTCTAGCACTTTCACCCTATTACACTGGCTATCCAGCTGATTCTTCTGTTGATTGCTGTACTCTTGTAATTTTGAACAATCCGTCCCGAGTTTTTCTATTTTTTTCTGAGCCTCGGCATTTTCCTGTTGAACTTTCTCCAGTTCATTTTTCATCTGGCTGACCTACAGAAAGAGCGTAAAGTTACAGGAAATTAATCATATTAACTATTCAGTTTATTACATAAACCACTGGCATGACTGGCTTTAGCTAGAAAATATAAAATAAACATTATGGTACATAAATGTCAACATTCAGGTTTTCATTGAATAAGTCACATTATGACCGGTTACTAATACTTACGTAACATTAAATAATTTAATGTAATAGCTGACTAGAAATTATACAGACACGAAGTTCACCAAATCTAAACCCCCCCTATGACTGTACCATGTAGATTCATATGGATTTCAAGATGTTTGAGTCCCTATACCCCCCCCCCCCCAACCCTCCCAAAAAACAACAACCAATGAATCACATGATGGTCCGCAGGTCCCCTTGAGCCATTAAGTGGCATTAAAGAATATATATAAAGGTTCATGAACCAGCAATGGCTTCCCACATACTTTATTAGTTTCTGCCTCAAGAGCCTGTTTGGTGTAGCTGAGTTGTCCATCTAAAGAGTTGATGTGGTTGTCTTTGGTGTGGATCTCATGCGTCAACTTTTCTCTCTTCTTGTCCAACTCCTGACAGTTTTCTTCAAATGACTTGATCTCTCGTCGTAGATCCTGGATCTGTGACTTCTCATCCTCGTACTTTTTCTTCTGATTTTGTAAGGCCTGTCAAATAATTAACATTTATTTACACCAAACATTTGAAATGGAACATAACATTTTCTATTGTAAAGCCAGTGGCATCATTATATGAAGCATAATTAACTCTTGTTGACGATATGATGCTGTCGCCATATCCGATTGTTGCAGGATGTCACAATACAGCGTTGCTACAAGAGTGATACATTGTATGTGATTTTGTCCTTTCTGACTCAAACCACCCACTAGCGGACAAGGGGAAATACTCTTACCGCAACAGTTTGGAAACTTCCCATTTGCGTACACTTCACCATCCGTAAGATGGCTTGCGAATCGTGTCGCCATTATCGCGAAGCAATATCCGATACTTTAGCGTATACTGTTCGGTCTTCATCCAGCGCAGAACAGGTTCTAGAAATCTGATAAATTACAGGTTTTTCATACCACTTCTGAAACATATATTGCCTGGCCTTACAAGAGATACAAATATGAATAATTTCTGCATCATCCAAGTGGTGTTGTAGGTCTGTAATTTTGAGGAAGTAGAACAGCACTGTCAAAGGACTCGAAAATGGCGGGTTACGTCGGTAGAGTTTACCTAATTGGCTAACGACATCACCTGGGGTTGTTTTCGGGGGAATCCCCGTTATACTTGCCGAAAGTAGGCCGAAAATGGATGTATACACACGATCCAAGGTCAGTCTTACCACGTATAGATGACCCAGATGATTACAGGTTGGAAACTTCCTTCTCATGCCTATTAGTACTACTTCCTTTGACATGTAGTATACTAGTCTATTCTTACTTGCTCCACACTGTCTAACTGGAACTGTTTTTGGTCCCGCTCTTTCTTTAGTCGTTCAAACTGTGTCTCTATTTGGTTAATCTTCTGGATGGCCCTGTGAGGGAGGCCATCCTTCCACTCGTCTGCCGCCCAGCTCATCTTCTCGCTCACGTGGCTGAGAATGAAAAATGGTAAACATGGTGAAGATAAAGTGTGCTGTGATCATGGTGACGAGTCTTACACATTTGATTGCTCAATAAAGGCTTATCCATTTATGTAACTCTTAAATGTACAATTATATTCAGAAGTTTCCTCGTCAGTTATGGAAGAAATTTTCTTCAGTTCGATCCCAGTCCTGGTCAAATTTCATCACACCATGCCACGAACGAAATGCGCTGATAATGAGATGTTTTGAAAATGAAACTGACCTAGTTTTGTTCACAGTGAGAGAGCCTTAATCTATGCCTGTCTGGGGAAAATCAGGTCGCATAAAATAGGTGGCATAAAAGTGTTTTTTTTAATGGCGAAACATGTCAAACTTTCATTCATCATGCCTTAAGATTGGGCATCTTCATGATTATGAGCATAGCTTAGATTTTTTTCGACCTGTGTTCAAAGAAATTTTACTATTCAAACTGTAATTTCAAACTGAAATCTGCTACTCAAAAACAACGTGTATGGCCAGTTTTCATTGCAGAAGGAATTCCAGGTGCAAGCACAACAGCACCAAGCAAGAGAGACCATGGTATTAGCCAGAGACCTGTCCGCCTGTCCAATGGAAAGGCATATTTCACATTTGGAAAGGCAAAAATGGGAAATTTAACATGGTAGAGATAGGAGAAAATAGAAAGTGGACAGGTAAAATTGGACAAAATGAGATTTCTGGACAGGCAGTTCTTGAATCTTGGTTAACACCCTGAGAGAGACTCCAGATGGTTTAAATCGAAATTTACCGCACTATGATGGGCATGCTGAAAATGAATCGATTTCCTGGAAAATTTTTATCTAAATTTACAGTTGATAAAATATGCACTTACATTTATCGATATTTATATTGTTTTAAGGAACTTTATCCAGGAGGTCAATACAGATTTGTAGGGAACGTCAGCTGATCAAACGAACGCAGGAGTCCTCATAGCATAACATGCAGCTACTGCCCTGGTAGGGAGCATCGCCTTTCTAATTCCCGCTGAATTGCAGTTGCGTGATGTCAACAAACAAATCGCTTTCAGCAAGATCAAGACAACAGAACTTTTGTGTAAATGTGGTCATTTTCCACTGATATTTGTGCCCGAAATCTTTGATTCCCTGAGATAATCTGAAAGAAAAAATTAAGTCATATTTCCTTCAAATTCGTTTTAATTATACAAATAACCATATTAAATCGTAATAAATTAATATCCCATCAATGTTCCGTAATCGTATATGATGTCACTATGTCGCTTACTTATTTTAATTGAAAGGGGTGTTCAGAGCATCCAGGTCATGGATATTTGAAACTCTTACGACATCACAGCCGCATTTGAACTGCTTAGCCTTAACTTGCAGTCGGGGAGTGGGGATAGGGTCATTGTCTCCATTTATTGCAAGGTATATGCCAAGGACCAGTCCATATATCTATAATCTACCCGGCATTAGGGCGTCACCATCAGAAGATACCAGTGGTGTAACCTAACACTTGCCCACTTGCCCGGGGCAACCAAAATGTGCTGGGGGCAAGTGAAATTGCATCTTAGCTTGCTAAGGGCATTTCACGTTTCACTTCATACTACCCTTAGCTCAATGTCTTCATTCTCCGTGTATTTCGCCCGATGTCAGCTTCCCCAAGCATGAAGTCGCATGTCCGCTCCATTTAAACGAGCCAATGAAATTGTCCGTATTCAAATACTTTGACCTGGAAATCTCAGACAGGAGACGTGTCAATTTCACTTAAGCGCTCGACATGCTCGAGACGCAAGACTGTGGGAGACCAAACCGAATTTGTGGGAATTAGCTATTTTATTTCTCACTCTAATGGAGCATGCTTCTTTGTTTTCCTTGAGAAAAATCATATTACAAGCGGCCTAACATATTTGTAAAAAATAAAATTGGCGACAGTTCACAGAAAAATGATATGCTTTTTATTTTGTGATGGGGACACTCCGAGGCCCACCAAGGGATCGTTTCAATCGATCGCTTTCTGGAGGCGTGTCTTTGTTTTATGAATGTGATTGCACCGATGTCGGAGCTAACGGGACCAATCGGATGTGACCATTTGGGAAACGCCCTATTACACTCAGATATCACCCGTTACCGCATGGCTACGAGCAGAAGTTTCTACGTATAATCGTGTCATGCGTTCGGATGATGGTGAAATTGAATATGTACTTGCCCTTCATGGCAAGTAGATTTGGTTCCTATTAAGTCATTACGATGTCCAATCTTTTGCCATCAACTCACGGTGGATGAAGAAATATCTTTCTGATTGTGCATGTGAACAAATATCTATCCCCATAATAATATCAGCCTTAGAGAGCTTATGACAGAGCAAAGCAGGAAAAAGATTTTTATACTCAAATCATAAAATATTGTCACAATTGAATATTTTCACAAGGCTTGTTGATATTGTGGTCACCATGTGAGGGCAACTGGATCGGATTCAGGGCAACCAATTCAAACTTCTAGCTTGGCCTGATGGCAGTTAAGTTACATAACTGGATAGTCCCTACCATCATGGCGTCTAATTCGGTCGAGGTAACCAAAAAGCCCCTTCAATTAATGTCCTCTTCGAAGCACCATGAAGAGTTCTTGGGATTGGTTAGATACTACAAGTGACATATCCAAATGGGGGAGTAGATAGGTTTTAATTTTAATCAGATTCCATGAGATCATAATCTTCAGTGCGACTTCAATGAAACATTATCAAAGGGCCTCATTTCCAGTGGAAGTGAACTTTATTCACACAGTAGTACAACAAGCTGACAGTTAATTTTGTGATATTGACAACGTAGGCTTTAGCCGTCGAACCGGAAATTCCTATCGCAATATTTTGGCCGCCCCACCTCAGATCGGAAGAATTTCTGCTTCGAAAAGTCAAAAAAAATTCCCTGGCGAAGTATTTCCTCTAGATAGCTCCTATTTCCATAAATGGCAAAAGTCAAAAAAAAAAATATGGATGTCAGATTTTCATGTCTGGATGTACTTTTAGTAGATTCATTTTCTCACAGATTAAATGGGTATGGAAATTATATAAATGTGGATACATCTCTTTATATAGGATGTGTATCCACATTTTACAAAAAGTTTTATGCTCTAAAAAAAGTGTGGATTCACATCCCATTCCCATATAGAGATGTATCCACAAAAACCCACTATATTGCGGGCCCATAGCCCTATATCCCAATCGTGGTATACATGTAGGCAGGCCTGGAAATAAATCGAGAACGCGTTTAACGTTCGCGAGAAGGTTACGTCTTGTCATTTTACCGCGAATGGTCACCGTTCACGACTTGAGAAACACCACTTCAACATAGCAAAAAAGCAACAACAAAAACGACGAAAATCAGAAAATGTCAGTCGATCTAAAGATCAGAGAAACCATGAAAAGCCAGACGTGTCAGTCGGATAATTGGTGCATATAATTCTGAAGACTATACTCGTCGGGTTGTGAAAATTACATCGTAAATTGCCGCCATCACCGATAGTTTAACACTGGTTGTTGTTGTAAAGTCTCCTGTGATGCATCGGCGTGCAGTTTTCATTTTCAGCTGTTGGCAGCATTTCGCTATCGAATAGTAGTAAAGTTGCATGTCCAAAGTACTTATCGTAAAAAGAATTTAATTGATTGATATTGTAAATATAATCTGACATCTGAGAATTTGGATAACTTTGAAACGAATTTGGCAGACGGAAGTAAAAAACCTGACTGTGCCGTGTGCATCACGTTTCCTCTAAAACGCACGTGTCTCAATGCTTTGGATTGTCATCTCGATGAGCTTTTAGTCATTAAAATTAGTGGAAGTAATCAACATGATAACGATATGATGCTTCAATCAGGAGTCACAATATCCATACAAACATCACAATATCCATACAAACATCACAATATCCATACAAACATCACAATATCCATACAAACATTACTTTCATCAGTTTCATAGGATTTCCAAGCAGACTTCGCATGATTGGGGAAATAGGTAGAGTTATGCCAAAGCGAGCACATGGCTGACGGGTTGCGGGGGTTACGGCATCGGTTACGAGATTTACTTCCATCATAACCTGTCCCGTAACCTATCAGGTTACGAAAGGTGGAATGACCGTAACCTATAGCAGGTTACGGAGGACAATTCCTTATTCCAGCCCTGTGTAGGCCTATACCTTGATCGAGGTATAATACCTCGATCAAGGTATTTTTCCCAACCTGTAGAAAGTCATCACGTTCTCTGCACGTGCATGGTGTACGAGATTTGATGCGTACGAGAACTGATCCCAAGCCGCTATGGTTTAGTTTGTTGAACTATGGCTGGTTAAAAAAAGTTTCCTGTTTAGCATCACCGCCCGCCCCAAAATATTCGCCCGACCCAAATTTCATTATTTTTTCCCCCTCATATTTGGAGTCAACTCTCCGAGACGGAAGTCTTAGAAATAGAATTCTCAATAAATGTACACTAAAATTTAATGAAACTAGATCCAGATACAAGTCAAAAAGACTTTTTTTTCAATAAACTAGTTTACTCCATTCACCCGGCGATGCATATAGTTTAATTTGTCCGAAATCGAGATTGTCAAATCGTCGACCTATATGTAGCTGAGGCCGCCATACATTGCCAATTTATTGTTTCTCTGTATATGTCAACCCTTTGGAATATAAGCATAAAATAAAGAGATATTTTTTTGGTATTCTATATGGTACAAATCGGCCGTGTTCTAATTCATTTCCAGAATTCCCGTCTGTGTCCATGCATGACAGAAACAACCAAAACAGATAGTTCGATAAACAGGCTTTGGGTGTGCATTTAAAAGTTGCAAAGTTATAAACCAGAATTGAAAATACACAAATTGATATATATTTTTTCAAATATTTTCCAAAATTCAAAATCATCTATACTGAGTGATAATACTGTACGGTATCATAACGGTTCTCGGAAACGGTCTCAATCCAGCTAAAAGCAAATGTCACTCTTTCAACAAGTGGGAATTGGCCCATTTTTGTTTGAATAAGAGTAACTGGGTTCCCATTTTCAAAATGTATGATTGTTGGCTGCAAATACGCATTGATAGAATAACAAAAATCTAGCCCCAGCAGGGACCTAATGATACTGTCATTCATTAGGTCCCACGTACATCCTAGCCACCATCGTCATGTAGAAGCCCGAATCGTACAAAAAATGATTTAGTTGCTCCTTACCATGCATTTTCCGATAAAACGTATCATGAACTAGTCCGAACGGCCAACAGCTGTTGTCTTTTGGAGTGAGTTTCGCCGCCTTTTGTACCAGTCGCCGCTGAAAATTTCAAACAGCTCCGCCATGTTTGTTTCCACGCTGGAGTGTCGACTGCGCAAACGGTGGCCGCAATAAACACCATACACGCCACCGTTTGCGCAGTCGACACCCCAGCGTGAAAACAAACATGGCGGAGCTGATCATATATTCAAGCGGGGACTGGTACAAAAGGCGGCGAAACCCACTCAAAAAGACA
>JAVTVY010020803.1:0-78498 GCA_036873755.1 Hanleya hanleyi
GGTAAACTTTGTCTTCATTTAGGAGAAGATGCCGAAATACGTGATATCATAGATAAGTTAGAAGGGGTCTACGGAACGGTCGTCACCGGTGAATCGATTTTGCAGACCTTTTACATGAGCCAACAAAAGCCCGACGAGTCTGTTGCCACGTGGGGTTGTAGACTCGAAGATACTCTGCAGAAAGCTGTAGAGAAAGGTTCATTGAGTTCAAGGTCATCCGATGATATGCTAAGAACCAAATTTTGGACAGGCTTACATAGCGACAGGTTGAAATCTGCCACCAGACATAAATTTGACACTATTTTGAATTATGATGCACTTCTTAAGGAGGTGAGATGTGTTGAGAGAGAATTAGAGGATTGCGATGGTGTGCAAGCTTCCAACAGGGGTAAGAAAGTCAAACAAATGTCGCAGACCTCCGAAAATTTAGAAACTGGGGCACTCGGAGAAATGAAATCGCAATTGAAGGAAATCACCGAACGTCTAAAGCGGTTGAAGGATAAACCGGTAAAAGTTTCTAAGCCTGACCCACTAGAGGCTATTTTGGATAAACTGACCTCTATGGAAAATAAAATTGGTCAAAATTCAAATCGGTTTAATCGAGGTAGGGGCAGGGGTAGAAACTTCCGGTCGGAATATAGTCCGGCTTCTGCTACCGAAAGTAGTTCTCTGGATTCTAACCAGACTGTTCAGGCTGATACTGTACCAAAAACTCCTTTAAACTTTTAGTGACCTCCAGTGACGGGCAGCATGGAGGTCAAGAAGAAGAAGAAAGCCCGGAAATGATAAAAACATCTTTAGTGGGTGAAGCCAACGAGTCCACTATTATGGTTGATGGTGTTGAGTGCAAGTGTCTTCTCGACACTGGGTCAATGGTAACCACGATCTCTGAGAAATATTTGAAAGATCACTTATCGTCACCATTGCGCTCTATAAATGACTTCAAGCTGGAGGTAAGTGGTGCCTCGGGAAACATTCTCCCATACTCGGGATATGTCGAGGTGGAGTTGTCCTGCCCTGGATCAAAGCAAATAATGATTGCTCCCGTTCTGGTCGTTCCGAAAACCGAGTACAATGAGCGTGTCCCTGTGATTGTTGGGACCAATGTGCTTAAGTTCTTCATGAACAAGGTGAATGTAGGTATCGCTGGTCGGGAACCATGGGTGAGTGCGTGTACTCTTCTGCGAAATGTAGGTAAGATTGGCGCTGTGAAGTCTACCAACACTCGTCCAATCAAAGTGAAGCCAAATGAGGTGTTGACATTAAAAGGTATCGTGCATAACCCTGGGAATAGTAAACAGCCAGTTATCCTTGAACAACAGGAGTCTAGACTCCCATGTGGTTTGTTAATGAGTCCACAGGTGGTGACATTGAAATCCCAGGGTGCAACAGTTTGTTTACCGGTCAGAATTTGCAATATGTCTGCACGGGTTATTTGCATACCACCTAAAACAAAGATGTGTATATTGCAAACGGTATCGGTTATTGATCCTAGAGTAGGTCCTGATAATAATGAAAGGGTTAAGGAAATTAAAACCAGGTCATTAGAGGATCTGGGTGTAGACCTGAGTAGTAGCCCGATTACAACAGAACAACGCGAAGAAGCTGAGGAACTACTAGGTCGTTGGACACACATCATGTCCAGCAGTCTTTTGGATCTTGGGCATGCTACTTCTGTCAAACACGAAATAAATTTGACTGATAACAAACCGTTTAAAGACCCTTACAGGAGAATCCCACCAGCCCTGTTTGACGAGGTGAGAGTTCATTTAAATGACATGTTGGCATGTGGTGCCATCAGAAAATCTTCTAGTCCATACTCCTCAAACGTCGTACTTGTCCGGAAACCCGACAATAGTCTCCGATTCTGTTTAGATTACAGAAAATTAAATGCTCGGACCGTGCGCGACAGCTACGCGTTACCTCGTATTGACGAGACCTTGGATTGTCTCGCTGGTGCATCATGGTTCACCAAACTTGACCTAAGATCCGGGTACTGGCAGGTCGAGGTTAAAGAAGAGGACAAGTGCAAGACGGCATTTTCCGTAGGTCCACTAGGCTTTTACGAATGTAACCGTATGCCTTTTGGATTGACGAACGCCACCGCAACTTTTCAAAGGTTAATGGAGTCTTGCTTACATGACCTACATCTGAAAGAGTGCCTTGTTTACATAGATGACGTCATCGTCTTTTCTAAAACTTACGAGGAACACTTGCGACGCTTGGAACCCGTTTTCAGCAGATTGGAAGAGCAAAACCTTAAACTCAAACCATCTAAGTGCGACTTTTTCAGACGTGAGATGAAATACCTGGGTCACGTGGTATCTGAAGCGGGCATAGCTGCTGACCCTGAGAAGATAAAGGCTTTGAAGAAATGGCCGACTCCTCGAAATGTGGGTGAGTTGTGCACTTTTTTAGGTTTCGCCGGATACTACCGGAGGTTCGTGTCTGATTATGCGAAGATTGTTCGCTGCTTGAACGACTTGCTGGTTGGTCGACCGAAGAAGGTCCGGAAGTCGAAGTCCGTCAGAGATCCCACGTGGGAATGGGGCGATCGTCATCAGGAGAGTTTCGAGACGATCATTGAGGCCTTGACAACCCCTCCGGTATTAGCATATGCAGATTACAGCTTGCCATTTCTCTTGCACGTCGACGCAAGCGCAGGCGGTTTAGGTGCAGTGCTTTATCAGAATCAGAACGGCTTTGAACGAGTGATCGCTTACGCAAGTCGAGGGTTGAAGAAGTCCGAGAAGAATTACCCGGCTCATAAGAGGGAGTTCTTGGGGTTGAAATGGGCTGTGTGTAACAAATTCACCGATTACCTGTATGGCCACCGTTTTACTGTCAAAACCGACAATAATCTTTTGACGTATGTGCTTTCTTCTGCCAAGCTAGATGCAACGGGACATAGGTGGCTTGCTGACCTGTCCACATATGACTTCAGCATAGAGTACAAATCCGGAGCGAGTCCTAGAGATGCAGATGCTCTTTCCCGTCATCCCAGCTTTGCGACTGATGCCGGAAGTGAGGTACAGAAAATTGACATCAGGGACGACGTAGTAAAAGCGATATGTCGGAGTCAAATAGTTCATCGCCCATTCGCGGAAACGCTTGGGTTCAACTTGGAAACAGACTGCCCTCCTGTTGACATGTATGCCAGATGTGCTGCGCAGATTTCTTTGCCACTACTGAGTGATAAGGTGAGTTGGAGGAAAGCCCAGGTAACGGACGACGTCGTAGGCAGAGTTATTCAATTTGTAGATTCAGGAAAGCGACCGGACCAAGGGGCATTATCACAAGAGGACCCGGATGTAAAGTGCATGTTGAAGGAGTGGGACAAGCTTGTATACAGGGATACAGTTCTCTTCCGTAAATCACAGAAAGATGGCCAGGATCTGTTTCAGTTGGTACTCCCTAAACAGTACAGGGAGTTCGCCCTCAGAAGCTTGCACGATGACGTAGGTCATCAAGGCAGAGATCGCACTCTGGAGCTCGTCCGTTCTCGATTTTACTGGCCGAGGATGTCCGAAGATGTTGTTCGAAAAGTTCGCTTCTGTGATCGATGCCTCCGGAGGAAAAATCCAACATCCGATAGGAGTTCTCCATTGGTAAGTATTGTTACAACTCAACCTATGGAGCTGGTTTGTATCGATTATTTGTCTTTGGAAACTTCGAAAGGTGGGTATAGTAGCATACTGGTCATTACCGACCACTTCACGAGATTTGCCCAGGCAGTTCCGACTCGTAACCAAACGGCGCGGACTACTGCTGGTATACTTTTCGATACATTCTTTGTTCATTATGGATTTCCAGGTCGGCTCCACAGTGACCAAGGCAGAAATTTTGAGTCGCGGGTCATAACCGAGTTATGTAAGTTAACTGGCATTGAGAAAACTCGCACCACACCATACCATCCTCAAGGGAACGGAATGTGCGAACGCTTCAATCACACTCTGCTTAACATGTTGGGTACCCTGTCGGTAGAACAGAAAGCCGATTGGAAAACGTACGTTCCTTCCCTTGTTCACTCTTACAATGCCACAAAGCACGACAGTACCGGGTACTCCCCATTTTACCTAATGTTTGAGCGACATCCACGTCTAGCGTTGGATGCGTACTTGGGTATTGATCCAAATGAGTCTGATAGTGAAGAACAAACTCAGTATGCTGTTCAGCTTGGGAAACGGCTTGATTTTGCGTACAAGGTAGCGTAAGCGGAAGCTGAGAAAACCGCTAAACGCTATAAACGTAATTATGATTTGAAGGTTAGGGACTCTGCGGTTCAAACTGGTGACCGAGTGTTGGTTAAAAATGTTGGGTTAAAAGGGAAACACAAACTCGCGGATAGATGGGAGAGTGTTCCATATACTGTGGTAAAGCAACCTAATTTGGGTATACCCGTCTTTGAAGTTAAGCGGGAAGATGGTAAGAAAGGTAAACGTATCCTGCATAGGAACATGCTACTTCCTTTTCAGACGTTGCCAACACCTGGTTCAAAATCTGTGAATACTCAACGAACATCTGCGCCAGGTTACAAGCCTGGGATCCCCAGGTCCACTTCTAGGAGTGTGCGAATGAGTCGCCGGATAAGAAGGAAGTCGGTAGTAAAAGAGGATACGTCAGGGGAGAGCGAGAGTGACTCAGAAGTGGAGTTTGTCACGGAGCCTGTCGAAAGTGACGTCCGTCTCGGAGCTACGGCTCCTTTACATATTCCGACAGTTGGCTGTTCTGACACTCAAACGACTGATCGATCTGACGTTCCGGCGTTGCATGACGCAACTGATTACTGTGGTGAATGAACAGCCTCCGACGGCAGAGGTGTTTACAGATCCAGCGCCACCTATAGTGAGAACCCCTGTGGAGGTTAGGCGTTCAACGCGAAACAGACACCAGCCACAGTGGTTCCGCTCGGGTGATTGGGTATTGCAGCAAACAGTCGTAGATCGTGATGAGGTATTTGTATGACTTAAGAATGGATCTAGATGTCGGGGACGACATTCCTCACCAGGGGGGATAGTGTCACAATGTCATTTTTTTTGTTCTATGAAGATGTTCATTTTCACATCATTCCATAATCATCACATTTCTATCACATATTGACATATATAACATGTACTAACACTATTAATGTAGGTTTGATTATCTAGGGTGTATCGCTGCGTTACGTGGACCACCATATAAGACGACGCGGTGGTTTATGTAATCCATTCGGCTTTATGCTACCGCTCTCGGCTTTAGGTCTTTATTTTCGGGATGTGCTGGATATCTATTTTATATTCCAAGCACCGCGCCGCTCGGACGTCTTATTTCTTTTATATTTTAAACTACTTCAGGTGACTTTAGCCTGGACATCGTACAATATTTTTGCATAGGCTTTAGAATTCTAATTCTTCTTGTATTGGTCCGTGCTGCATTGATAGGATTTTGTGTATATAAATCACCTACCTGCAAGAGAGTTTGCTCCAGTCGCTTGCTCACCGACACCTTGTACGTTTGTGTCATATATTTTGCAGGTATGTTGATTTATATACTTTGTGTGGGTATCTCTTATATCTCACGTATGGTTAGTCGTAATGGTAATGTTTCCATATTATCCACGCTATTCTAGACATATAATTCATATCTAATGGATTTGATAAATGATTTGTTGAATTATCTGTGTCGCTGATGTACTACGCGTTGGATAAATGAATTACTGCTTGTTGACTGAAATGATTTGTTCGTACTGATTGTCGAACGTATTGACTTATCCGTATTAATTAGCAAACGTAAGGATTTATTTGTACCAATTGGTTGTTGTAACTTGGGGCCATAAATGAGCTCCAGT
The DNA here is from genome assembly GCA_036873755.1 of Hanleya hanleyi. Lineage (NCBI taxonomy): Eukaryota > Metazoa > Mollusca > Polyplacophora > Lepidopleurida > Hanleyidae > Hanleya > Hanleya hanleyi. The sequence goes on from JAVTVY010020803.1 coordinate 5,828, forward strand.
CGCTTGCTCACCGACACCTTGTACATTTGTGTCATATATTTTGCAGGAATAAAACGGTATCACTCAAACTCGTCGCCTGATTATTGTCTCGTACCGTACCCGGTGACATTAGGAACGGAGTAGCCGTGTGTTCCCAAACTATATGATCTTATAAACCCATACGTTCGACAAACTCCCGAAAATGGTTGTATTATTATGAAAAATCAAATCGACATATGTATGAATTCATTCAGGCTCTGAATCCGAATTGATGGATCGTTTGTGGGTTTGTTTGGACGATCTGATGTATATGTATCCGTCGACCGTACACTCTCAGGACTATTCAGGGAATAATCCTGAATAGATCAGGCTACACATCCACAACTCAATTTCAGGGATTTTACCTGAAATCCAGGGATAATTTCCTGAAATTCAGGTGTATCATCCATGAATTAAAGCTAAATTACGTGAATTTAGACTAATCAGGGTGGTAAATTTGCCTGAATTTCATGGAAAGTCCTCTCATTCGGGGATCTTTTTCCTGAAATTCAGGAAATTAACTCTGGATTTCAGGTAAAATCCCTGAAATTGAGTTGTGGATGTGTAGCCTGATCTATTCAGGATTGTTCCCTGAATATTTCTGAGAGTGTATAATAGAGAATAAAAGACAATTCTCAAAAGAGTAACAGCATGTAGATCCATATTTATCATAAAACCATATAGCGGCGAACAGTAGCCTGTTAACTGACGGATATACAAGGAAGCCGTATAGGAATGCTTCTCTCAATTAAAAGACGTTTCTATTGTAAAGGTTTCTACTTGAAAAAGTTTGCAACCAATATTCCTTGCCACAGAGGACACGAAAGTATTATTTTATATGTTTCTGTGCAACATTAGCATTTCCGAGCCGCCAATTTCACGGCGATGTTCACCTGATTTTGAAGGCAGAATATCGATTATGATATCTGCATACCATTAAGGGACCGGACAAAAATTATCAGGGGGGTGATACATCATTCTTTACAACGAAAATCATATAGATTTAGAATACTGATCAGCGATACGGGACCGGTTAATTTAGGGCAGGGACCAACATTTTTTAACCGCTTCTCGGGATTTTTTGTCGCATTGATGAGCGGGACCAAAGTTTTTTTTGTCACAGGGACAAAAATATGACGATTTGACCAGCCAGAGCCTCAGTTGCACAAAACTGACTATATTTGAACTATTTTTTCTTCCTATAGAGTGGCATGCTGATAGCAAAATACGAGCGTAGCGTGCAAGATCTATGGCGTTACTTTTCGTAACTTGTGTCTAATTGCGATTAACCCGGGGCTAGGGGCCGTATGAACCCATGTACTTCAAGATAATCATGGTGCTCATATTGCATTGTTCCGATTCCGATTATTAAATATCAAATTGCAAAGGGACATCAAATTTTTTTTTTGACTTGTCGCACGAGACACATAGTTTTTGTTACTGTAAAGGTGGGTGTACAAGATTTTCTTTATATAGATTTTTCAAAATTCACCGGTTCCGCCTCCCCCCCTCCCCCCCCCCCAACCCTGGTAATTTTTGCTCGGTCCCTAAAATTGAATGTATGAATACATTTTGAATACGTTGTATTCTTGGCAACGTTTCTAGGTATCGTTCTATAATCAATTGTTTATTTCGTCAGAACCTGGTTCGGTTTAATGAGGTTTTGGCACATACAAGGTGCGATTTGGAGTGCTAAAATGAAATATCACGCTGGAAAGAACTTTTTGAGTTAGCTTAAAGTATAGTATCCTGTCGTATGGTATTTTCCCGGCCTAGCGCTTCCACTCAATGTTTCTCAAATTTGGCGAGATCCAGGGACTGGGGGCCCTATGAACCCATCCTCCTGGTGTTCATACGAATAATTTCAATCGAGGCGTGATACATCATTCTTTACAACGAAAATCATATAGATTTAGAATACTGATCAGCGATACGGATTTGATATTTTTGGAACATCATTTTTTTGCTAATTATATTATATGAATTGGGTCTTTGGATTATGGACGCGGAAATTCTTTAATGGACGATACGGCTGAATATTGAATGACAAACTAGACGCTTGTATTTAAGTTTTTAAATAGCAGCATCTTGAAGTAGTGGATTTGTGCAAAATCGTGAGTTTCGAGGTGAAAACAGCACTCTTTTCTCTCTGTAAACATATGCACCCGTCCAAAACCGGAAGCATTTCTGGCAACGACTATCTATTGGCACGGTCAGTATTTCGCGGTAGAGTTTATCTTGGTTCTGGACGGCTATAATATGTTTACGGAGAAAAAACAGTGCTGTGTTCAACTCCTAAAAGGAGATTTGCATAACTTCTCGCACCTCATGGGGGCTACTTCTCTAAAACGCGCCACGTCTAGAAGTCGCACGGAACTTCTAAGGCTGGAGGGAATGTGTGTTTTCTGTTCTTCAAAATAAACGAGAGATTTGCGTTCGATTGGTGCGAAGGGAATTTCCTATCTCCAATCGTTCTTCAAAACATGCACATTACTGAACTATTGCGGATTGCGGCATTTAAAGTCCAGCCCGATTGACCTGCATATACATTCAAGTTACTGTAACAAAAATAATACATAACTTCAGTCTAACTAAATTCGATCCGTGTTCCGCATTTCCTTGCCTTATGCAAAACTAAAGCTTATTTCTGTTCAATTGACGGATATTGGTCGATAGATATGATCCTAGGTCGAACAGTATTCTGTAAGTAAGTCCGTACTACATAGAAGATTAACAAAATCTTATTAGGCGATAACGAACGTTGTTTGTTTGTTTTTTGTTTTGTTTTTTTACTCCGTAATGTTTAATTTTATGTTCTTCGTATAATTACGAACAGTAAGAATCAATCACTATTTCAACAAAAGGCCTACCGGTTTCGAATTAAACGCTCATGTTGGTTAATCTTCTTCCTTGGTCATTCATCCGCTTTGTATCGCATATAAGGTGTCTATTTCTAGTTTGCTCACTACGATAAGTCTCGAAATATAATAAAGGTGATGTATCTCCATTCAATTTCATATTTCATGGCATCAGAAGTGAAACTTGAATGGGTCATATATAGACATCTCGAAGAAATGGTTTCAGTTTGTTTTACACTCTGCAAAAGTCCAAAGCGGGTGGTTAATTCAAATGGACAGAAGAAGATTTGTGCGAGAAGTGTGCGGGAAAGGGAACGGGGTAGGGTTCTAAAACCTCAGTTCTCCACCCCCATCCTCATTAGCCTGCTATCACGCCTTTCGTTGACATAATGTTTCGGTGACAAAAAATAAGCTCATAGTTATAATGATGGTTTAATACTGTATGAGAGTGGGGGTAGTTTCCTAAAGAATTGGAGCGGGTTACGTGTCTAGAATAAATGTTGGGGGGATAGGGGGCTGATTAAAAATTATTTACATGGAGGGGTATTGTAGCAAAACCATCGTTGACGGGGTTGTTGGTCTTAATTGGAATGGTTCATTATGCCTCGTAAAAAAAGAACTGTTTATTTTTGTTTTTCTATCTTACTTTAGTTCGACTGCAACTTTATATAGACGTGACATTCAATTCATGTTTAATTTTATCTGATCAACTGATTGATCGATGGTCTTGCATATCACTCCAATTGTATGCGATATACCATCCTACTTGGTCAACAATCTCTATAGGCTTTTCATCCAGACCGGTACTATATCATATTTATTAAATCCTGAAGATTGTATTTTTTTTTACTATAAATATGTATTCGCATAATTTATTAATCAATAATCAAAATTGGTAGTGAGTGTGGAGATATCTTAAGTGACAAAGGATTGACTGTAACTTATTGCCATCCAACACGATTATTACATAAACATGTAATCAGGTGATTTACACGCTTACTTGAAGAATACGGAAAACACGATAACGGAAGCTTCCGCGCGGTATGGTAGCGCGCTGACGTCACCAAGTGCATGCTTTCTCAGTTGTTTTTTTTCTTGATGTATTGGGATATTTCATATATATGCTCTACTTCAGGAACAGTTTTGTAGTATAGGTAGTTCGCGGAACTAGCGGCTTTACGACGATAGCACGGCCTCTGATCAGACGATAACTCAATTTCAATTCAATTTTTTTCAATTAGCTTTATTGACGTAGACATAATTGTCTCTTGTAATATATACGGTATACGTTGGTGGCTCGGTGGAATAACCAAATAAACACACATGAAAATTAATACAGAATTACAGCTGATCATGCAACAAGGCAGATGAGTGAGGACAAACTATAAGTAGAGTTATAACATTGCTCAATCTCTTATTCGGAACGCTTCATAAATAAATTTTGCTAGCCGTTTCAGGATACCCGCTTGTTTACTAGAGAGTAACTGAACTGTTTTGTATACACTAGGTTTTCTCCAGAAATATGGTTTAATATATATAGTCCTAATTTCCTTATATAACGGACAAAAAAGTAAAAAATGATACTCGTTTTCTACATCAGAATTACAGTTGAAACATACTCGATCATGTGGGTCAAGCCTATTGCTCCTATGCCGCCCTGTTTCAATACGAAGTTTATGCGCCGACATTCGCAGTCGCGCAAGTGCATGGCGATGTCTTGAGTTAATAACTTTCTCTAAATATTCTTCAGAACAAAAATCATTTTTCAAATACTTATACAGGTTCAACTTGCTTGATTCTAGGTCAGAAAACCAGTTTGAAATAAATATATCTTTCACCCTAATTTTAAACGTATTCAAAAAATTATTACTAACAGAATCTCCATACATCCATACTTCCGCGAAACCATGAACTGACAATATATTTTGTACCGAAGACGCCCAATTCGAAACTCCTTGTTCAGCCGAGATAACAAAGTGTTTGTACACAGTACTTAATATCAAATGTGTACTATTATGAACTTTTAACCAATATTTAATAATTCGAACCAACCGTTCGCACCGCATTGGTAATCTACCAAGTTCTCCGTAAACCGCTGCATTTGAAGTAGTTTGATAAACATTCAGTACATTTTTACAAAAATGTCCATGAACTCTTTCAATCGCTGTACCCGCATGAAATCCCCAAATTTCACAGCCATAGCTTAGTACTGGGCCGACACATGCGTCGAATATCTGGTATGTCGTTTCGGGTAGAAGCTGACAAACACGCATATATTTTTTAGCAATAAATTCAAAGATATCAGAGCCTTATCTGCAATGGTTTTTGGGTTATCGTGAATTTTAAGTTACTCGTCAAAACTAATCCCAAATAACAAACTGCTCAACTACCTCAATTGGAACTCCTGCAAAGGACAACTCTTCAACTGATCTGTTTCCCCCCTATTCTAAACACCATGACTTTTATTTTCCCAGTATTCACCGTTAACCCCCAATCAATACAGAACTTAAACAATATATTCAGCGATCAAGTGTAGCGTTAATTCATTTAACTCTATGCTGTCGTCGCCTTCATTTATCAAATAATTTTCACAATCATCAATAAATAAACAGAAAAGAATCGGGGACAGTACCTCACCCTGCCTCAATCCCTCCTTAATCAGAAAATAAGGGCTTTTTACACCATTGCGCATGATCCATGATTTTACAGATAAATACATTTATTGCAATATTGTGAGTATTTTACCTCGGATTCCATATCTATACAATTTATACCACAAGGCGTCTCTACTAACACTATCAAACGCCTGTTTAAAGTCCACAAACGTTGTATTAATCTTATTGCACTTATCTATATAATTCTTAACATGCGACATAAACATTAATTCTCTCTCTCCCTCTCTCTCTCTGATAACACGATCGTTTTCAATCTAGAATCTTGAAGAAAAACCGCAACTTAAGGAAAAACTTTTAACGAGAAAGCTCCCTTGGATCTTGAGCGAAGCTGAACTTTAAGACAGACACGTTGTTGTTGAGGTCGTGTCGCAAATGGTACCCGATTCCTTAATACGACGCCATCAGCTTTAACATCTTCGTTTGTGCAGCACTAACTGGAGCAAATAGGGCCATGTTCAGGAATGAGATACAGAACTAAATAAGTGAAAACCTTCACAATAATTTTTATTATTTTATTTGAGTGAAGAACTCCGTTGTGGTTCAACTAGGGCCAGAGTATACACTTTATAGTGCATTCAATCTTAACATGTGAATCGACACTTTTACCGGGAGGGGTGGGGGCGCCAATGATCCCACGTCAGTATTTCTGTGTCCACCCTTGCTACATTATGTTTACCAAAAAAAAACAGTAATCCAAGTTGATATTTACTTACAAATATTCATCATGTCCTGATATAAATCTGTGCCAAGCTTCTGTTTCAGAGTTTCGGAAACGTAGTCCTCTAGTGCGACAGCTCCTCGCAAACAGGAGAACTCTCAAATCCTCACCCATGTATGACGGAAATTCACAGTCGAATTGTCCAGCAACGTTCAAAGCATACACAAAATGTCGAAGCAATCAGTAAGCCCATGATGTGTTGTGGGAATTCTTGTAATTACAATGACAGTCTCGGATACAGACATCAACACTGAATCGTCTACGGTGTACTATAGGTACCAAATCAATTCAATTACACTCGCACGATACGATACATTGTGAGAAGGAAATTGGCACATTGGCAGGATTTCTGAGTGATATTTCACACGCATAATCAAGAAAACCCAAGTCCTGTTTCTTGAGAAAATATAATCCTAAATGTAAATAGCCGTCATTGCAAAATATATGTAGGTTTAAAATTCATTGTGTCGGTCATCAATAGAATAAATCCTGCCTGACTTATGGCCCTACTTCCCGTCATCCGAAAAAGATGTTTTCGTTGATGACGATGACATCCTCCATATGTACGTATACTCAGATTCCATATTTAACAAGCACAATAATGCTATTCTGGTAGTCATCTGTCGTCCATAACAACATACGTGTCCGTTGACAGGAATAATGCCTTATTTACGGGGCAAAGCTAACCACCTCACTTGGATACCCCAGCCACCAGATACTTCATATATAAAATATGTCATGCCAGTTAGGCATTGGTAGGCGATATTTTCGTTCCATGTTTTTCCAATATTTCTATTGACTGAGAATACCAATGCCAAAGCGAGTAAGACCGTGAAATAAACATTTGTTGAGTTTGACTACTGTGAATACAAGCGCCTAATCCATCATTCAATATTCAGCCGTCGTCCATTAAAGGATTTTCGCGTCCATAATCCAAAGACCTAATTCATATAATAACATTAGCACCAAATTAAAACCAGACTAATTTCTTGCAAGAGATAAGCGGTCAACAGTTTTTAATGATGCCAGTGAGACATCATGATGTTCCTAAAATATTAAATCCCTATCGCTGATCAATATTCTTAATATATATGATATACGTTGTAACGTTGTTTTCTAGAGTATGATGTATCTTAGTCACGTTTAGATTGTGACTGTTCATATGAACTCTATGAGGGTCTTGAAATACATAGGTTAAGCGGAATTAGACTCAAGATATGAAACGTACCGCCATAGATCTTGCATTCTACGCTCGTATTTTGCTATCAGCATGCGATATGTATCGTCAAATTTGAGAAACTTCGCTGTTTTACAAGTTTCTGCAATAATGTTTTGTGACGTTAATTAAATTAAAGTAAATTCGTCACATTTAACACAGGATCTAGCAAATGCTACTAGGCGAGATACCTATACACCATATGCAGGTCCCTCTGGTATATTACTCCCTATTACTAGGGATAGTTTACGATGTCGAAAAAGTAATACAAATTTGAAGGCCTTATCATTCGTGGGACATGATCTTTTCACGGTGTTCGCGATAAATGGTTTTCCGTGAATGTTAATTCCCGTGATTATAACCATTGGTAAATATACAGCGTTATATACAGTAACACGATATTTTGATAGAAACTCCATTCCATCCCACTTTCTCGCAGAGCTCTGTAATTATTATTGCTCCGACACAAAATCGATCACGTAGTCCACAAATATTACTTTAAACATTCTTTACGCTATCAGGACTGAATAAAATGAGTTAAAATGAATAGAATGTATAAATTGTGAATATATATTGTCAGCAGATATAAAAACACCCTGAAGTAGATTTGTTGTCTTGGCACGTGACCACAACAAAACTTGACACGGTGACGGTTGTTCGAACAAAGCTTGTGTCAGTTATCAGTTGTCCACAGTCATTTAACACCTCTGATTAATATCTGCCTAAACCTCAAGCTATGCCTTATTGTATTTCTTATTAATAATGAGATCTGTACAAGCGCTATATTGTGCAAGCGCTTCATTTCTGGAGTGACTGAATTGAATTTAGTTGCTCCTAGTTCGGCTTGCACTTCCACAAATCGCTTTTGAAAAGCAAGCCTTTTTGCGATCAGTATGTATTGGGGTATTTAAGTAAAAGAAATGTGATATCTAATCATAACGCACTGACAGTTTATTAGGACACCCCGTCATACGGTGACCGTAAGGTGTGAAACTAGCTCGTTAAGCAAGTTCCAGTCGTTTTCGGTGCGTTAAAATTGGATTTAATGAAATATTTCGGAAATATACCAAACTATAATGTTTGAATTTATTATCTTTCGATACTTGACCTTGATGGCCATTTGAAATTTTTTTTGGCATAAAATATGAGCGGCAATTGCAAAAATCGAAGCTACCTAGCCACCTTATGCTTTTCCTTTTCTTTCTTTTTTCACCAAATTTACATGAAAACGGTTTATTTTTTAAAAAGTACTCATCCTAGAAAATTTGGTATGATTATTTTATACACTCTGTACTCCTGATTCGTATTAAGAATTGCGATGAATATACTAGTTTCTTTCGATTCAGCTTCAACAAGAAATTTTCCATTAAATGTCAATAGAATAACTAGACCAAAATTTATAAAACTGGGACACGGATTTCCTGTTGGAGTTATCTTCTACCGAAAATGATTATGTTTATCCCGATAAGTTAAATACTTTTTTCTTAAAAATGCACATTTAATAAAAGGGCTCATTTTTTATTAATCAATAAGGTTAACCCTATCTGGCCTGGGCTTTTTGAGACCTGTTGTGGCCCAGGGGGTGGGGGGGGGCCAAATGGCCTCGCTAATTATTTTCCTTGCCCCTTGAGCTAGGGGCTGAAACCAGTCAAGCTCAACCAGAACATGTAAAAAAATCCGGGATGGCCGCTTTTGTCCACTTTTCATCGCGGAAAAGCAGAAATTTTGAAGAAATATGACAAAAACATCATTTTTCTGGTACCCCACGTGGCCGCCATCTTGAATTTTTCCATAATGCTATGTTCAGTGGGTTATGCAAATAGGCTTAAAATGACCCCAATATGATAAACGGAGAAGTCACGGAGATGCAGCTCTTCATTTTTCTGGTCGTTCTGGAGATAGCGCAGAAAGTTTGGGAGGGAGGCATTTGCGTATCATTGGTAGCTCAGTTGGTAGAGCAGTGGGACGGTGTCCTCTAAGTCGTGAGTTAGATTCTCACCCGAGCCAGTACATTCTGGCAGGGTGTTTCACAATGTAGATGTATAATTATATTATAATTTATCCCTGAAGATGACTGAAATTATTAATCGAAACATTGTATCTTCGAATATATATCTAAAATCCACTTGTTATCGTGGCAATGGGCGCGTACGTGTGAAATAGGTTGAATTAGCGAGCTGCTCTCAACTGGACTCGGTAGGGGTAAAATCAGAATATTTTCACAAAGAACAAGTTTACCGCGCACATATATTTGGACTCCTCGAGAGATAAGCTTGCAATACAAGTTCTACAGGGTGTGTACAATTGTCTGGAGGAAGGCTCAGTACAGGTGAACACATAGTTATTATCACAGAAGCGACAGTTCTTTGGAGACAACACTCTGTTGAATGTCAGATTGGAGGACTGTTTCAACTGAGAGTACCTAATGTATGGAAGCCGGATGCGGCTAATCTCGTCTTTTCGTTTTTTCGTGTTTTCGCCTCTGATAACGCGCGCCTCGAAAAAACGAAAAGACGAGATTGTGTCGAATTTCGCGAGATTTTGCCATTTCCTCGTCTTTTCGTTTTCTCGTTTTCTCGTGTTTTGATAACGCGCGGCACGAAAACACGAGATTGCAAGGCGAAAAGACGAGAATGCGAGGCGAAAAGACGAGAAAACGAGGGCCAAAAATCTCGTCTTTTCGTCGCGTTTTTTCGTTTTCTCGCGTCACCAAAAGGCGAAAAAACGAGAAAACGAAAAGACGAAAAAACGAGAAAACGAAAAGACGAGAAAACGAAAAGACGAAAAGACGAGAAAACGAAAAGACGAGATTGGATAGAATCTCGTCTTTTCGTTTTTTCGCGTGGCGTCCATAGTGCGCTGGCATTGAATTCTGCGCATGACCGGAAGCACTTAAAGTTTGGGAAGGTGAGTATTTGTGGTTTAAAATTATGGCAAAGTTTTCTCAAAATTAAGTAACAAACATGCCGATTGAATTAATTATTTGAATTTTAAAAACAATGTGAATATTATCATATTTTCCACAAAATAAACTATTTTGTCTTCATTGAAAACGGTTGAAGAACAAGTAATTGATGGCTGAACTCAAGATAATGATATTTTTTATTCCTACGAAGTAGGCTCTCATTTGCAAATTGTCCGGTAATGAGTGAGTGAGTGAGTCAGTCCATCCGAATCCTTTCGTCGGCAAAATAAGGAGAACCGTTTATATTAGAACCTTGATTTTTGGCATGAAAGTGCATCATGAGACTGTTATCAGCAAGTTCTGAGCTGACCTACTTTTGATGAACATTTCTGATGATTGTTGATGAAAATCACTGGTGATTCTGACTTGAGCAGTGCCCATCTTATTATAGGCAGGATTTCAACTGGGGAGTTCAGTCCGCGTCGGAGTCCTATTGCCTACCCTACTTCGTAGATCCTGTGACGTTAGTCACACTACTCATGCTATTATAACTATTACATTTTTTTACTAAATCATACAAATCTTGTTAACAGTATGTTAAAAATATTTCAGTGTGTTACACTTTTGTAGTTATAGTACAACAAATTGTTCTCAAAGATAGAAAAAGTGGACTTAGTAAAAGTTTAAGAGCTACAATAATTTGGGAAAACTAATAATTTTAAACCACAAATACTCAACTTCCCCTACTTCAAGTGCTTCCGGTCATGCGCAGAATTGAATGCCAGCGCACTATGGACTCCACGCGAAAAAACGAAAAGACGAGATTCTATCCAATCTCGTCTTTTCGTTTTCTCGTCTTTTCGTTTTCTCGTTTTTTCGTCTTTTCGTTTTCTCGTCTTTTCGTTTTTTCGTTTTCTCGTCTTTTCGTCTTTTCGTTTTCTCGTCTTTTCGTTTTCTCGTTTTTTCGTCTTTTCGCCTTTTGGTGACGCGAGAAAACGAAAAAACGCGGCGAAAAGACGAGATTTATGGCCCTCCTTTTCTCGTCTTTTCGCCTCGCACTCTAGTCTTTTCGCCTTGCAATCTCGTGTTTTCGTGCCGCGCGTTATCAAAACACGAGAAAACGAGAAAACGAAAAGAAGAGAAAAAGGCAAAATCTCGCGAAATTTGACACAATCTCGTCTTTTCGTTTTGTCGCGCCGCGCGTTATCAAAGGCGAAAAAACGAAAACACGAAAACTCGAGATTGGCCGCATCCGGCTTCCATACTAATGCGCACATACACTGCAAAAACAATTCTCTTAAACTTATATACTGCGGGACAACTATCTGCACGGTCCTTCACCTGAAAAATAACGGCCAAATAACAGTTACCGTATTTCTTTTTCCGGGATACTGTCACTAAACTGTAGCGTGAAGGCGAAATATCAAAAGAAAAAAACTTTGAGTTACAATCGTTCTTGGTATCGTTAGAGAGCTGATCGCACCCAACAAGTTTAGACAGAAATGTCGTTGAACTCGTTATAGCCTGTATATAACGTGAAGCTTTGTTATGTCTATTGGCAAAACAAATTATTTCAAAAACCGAACTAATCAGACCGGCGTTCACATAGATCACGGTAATAAAACATTGTGAAATAATGATAATGGATTTGTAACTTCGCCCGGAGATGAACTAACCCGCCGTAATGGCAAGTGTAGCGTAAAACTAACAAAGACAAATTTGACAACGAAGATACGTCAATGTAGAATATTGGACTGATTGCGGGATAATCGAAGGTAACATGCTCTTGCCGGGGAGTTTTAGGCCCCTCTGACGACCGTCCTCCTAAGGTTAGTAAATCCTTTCCTGTAATGTGAAGGTATTATCTTCACTTCCCAATTTAGTGGCATTAAAAATTCAATACTCTTTCGTTCATACGTTTAATCAGTCTTTGTTCGTCCATAAATACGATATCCATTATTGATAACAAATTCTTCCTGAACACAGGTAAAACGATTAGGCAATTCAAACTCTCCTCGATATGCACCAATGGCTCTTCCTGTTAATTGGCAATACTTTTAGACCATGTATTCTGAAGTTTTGAAATTTAGAACTGAACTTGGTAGCTCAGTTGTTGGAGCAGTGAGACGGTGTCCCCTAAATCGTGAGTTCGATTATCGCTGTAGCCAGTATTTTCTGGCAGGGTGTTTCACAATGTAGGAATATAATTATGTTATAATTTATCCCTGAAGAGGACTGCAATTATTGGTCGAAACATTGTTTCTTCGAATATATATCCAAAATCCACTTTTTATCGTGGTAATAGTCCGCGTACTTGTGAAATGACTTGTGAAATTAGCGAGCTGCTCTAAACTGGACTCGGTAGATCGGTTGGTAGAGCAGTGGGACGGTATCCCCAAAGTCGTGAGGTCGATTCTGGCAGAGTGTTTCACAATGGACTCGGTAGATCGGTTGGTAGAGCAGTGGGACGGTATCCCCAATGTCGTGAGGTCGATTCTGGCAGAGTGTTTCACAATGGACTCGGTAGATCGGTTGGTAGAGCAGTGGGACGGTATCCCCAAAGTCGTGAGGTCGATTCTGGCAGAGTGTTTCACAATGGACTCGGTAGATCGGTTGGTAGAGCAGTGGGACGGTATCCCCAAAGTCGTGAGGTCGATTCTGGCAGAGTGTTTCACAATGGACTCGGTAGATCGGTTGGTAGAGCAGTGGGACGGTATCCCCAATGTCGTGAGGTCGATTCTGGCAGAGTGTTTCACAATGGACTCGGTAGATCGGTTGGTAGAGCAGTGGGACGGTATCCCCAATGTCGTGAGGTCGATTCTGGCAGAGTGTTTCACAATGGACTCGGTAGATCGGTTGGTAGAGCAGTGGGACGGTATCCCCAAAGTCGTGAGGTCGATTCTGGCAGAGTGTTTCACAATGTAGGAATATAACTATAAAAATCTTCAATATTTTTTCTCCAAACTTTCTCTGTTCTTTGTTTGCTCATGTCAGGAGAATACATACGATTTCCATTAGCCAGAACAATTGCCCATCCTGGGCACAGGACAACACGTTTAGACAATGTAATCTCTCCTCGATATGGAATAAGACCATGGTTGAGTTTGTTTTGTGTACAATGCGTAGATTCATATTCAAATTTTACTAATAGGAAAGTTGCCAGAAAGATTACACAGATATTGGCGTTTAGCAAGAAATACAAGTGTCGTATCCGGCATTGATTAGCGAACCGTCGCCTAATCCTCTGAGGTTGAATGCGCTCTGGTTGTTCAGTGGAGGAAATTTTGCTGATTTTTCGCAAAGAAGGTTTGATGCGCATACATGATTCAAAACGACGAGCGTGATGACCAGAAATTAATCCATTATCCAGGCCCTTGGTCTCTAAGTTTGCGTAACAAGTGTTTTCATGTATGATACACCTTCGAAAGTGGCAGTTTAAGCCAAACATACCAATATATAAGTTTGGGACATTATTGCCAATTGGTATTCAAGGGTGATGAATTGGAGCGCTATGCAAGATATGTGAAAATTTGACGACGTCTGACGACTAAAAGGCAACCATATGCATGACTCATATTCAGATCCGATAATATAAGGTGGATTCTCGGACGTAGCCTCAGTATCTCAGCCGAGCTTTTATTGCGATGGTTCATATGGAGACTATGAAGTATCCACATGGCCCCTCGCACCGGCTAAAGCGGAATTAGATACTCTACGGTAGCTCGGGAGCTGTGATAACTTATCAGCTCATGCAAAAACAAATTCAAAACAACTGAATACTAACTATCAATTTTGCTATTCACTTACAGAAAGTATGCACATGCATTCAGAAATGATGTGAAAGTAAGCTAGCAAAAATATTCATTGGAGTTTATTGTATCGTAGACAGAAATATGAATACCATAGTCCTGGTTGTATTCAGTCTCAGGCTGACAATATAACGTACGGTAATTGTCTGACCAGTTTACGACCAGTGAATAGAGATGAAGCCGATTTTAACAGAAGTTCTACAAGGGGGAATAATACCAGCGCCAGCAGATACTTTTCGGAGTATTATATGCTTGTTACGATCAAACATAGTAAAGAGACGATGTAGATAACAACCCCTCACTCTAGCCCTCATTTGAATCGTTACAAGCAACACTGTATTATTAAGTTTGTCCATGTTGTCGATGGTATTTGAGGAGCAGAACCACATACACACGTAATAAACTCGGATTTTCCACATTCCATATAAGATTGATATGTCCTTGTGAGCCCCCATTCTCCTCCCCCCCTCCGTGTCTATTGCTTCAGCATGGGCTAAATTCAAAATATAGAATTGTTAGAAACTACGATACAAAAAGTTTGTTTCAAATTGAAATAAATGTGTTTTATTTGGAAATGATATGAGCACTGAAGTACACAGCAAAGCACATTTTAAAGAAAAAACATGCATACTTATGTTAGGTTAACAAGGAACAAAATTTGATCATTTATCCTAGCTAGCTAGCAATCATATACAGACACTTCACTGGTGTAGCCTGTTGATTATGAATTAAAATATATACCAGGTATCTATTTTACATAACAGGATTACTCACACCAGCTACGGGGACACTCGCCAACTCTCCAATCATGAGTCACTGTATATATTAGCCACAGAGTACTGGAATGTAGGCATGAAAGTAAATATGGCTATATCTTACGTAAATGTTAAGAATAACTTAACTTAAATGTTAGAGTTTGCTTACAATATCCAAACATGAACACACATGATTCCTGTAATTGGTCTGTCTGTTTATACGGTTAACCTATAGAGGTTGGCAGGCTCACCCCTGCACAGATGCAGTTTCATAATTACTGCAATCTCTGATTGCCTGGCCGGCATTGTTAAGATTAACATGATACTAAATATTCTGTTTCCAGTTACTTTCATTCTTATCCATCAACACAAACAATTCCAACAAACTTGTTTTTGTTTATACACCTACACTGAAGCAAAATGTTCATTTAGCAAGTAATTGAGCGGATGATCCAAATTCCCAATGGATCCTGGATGGATGGAATAGCAGTGTATCAATCATCTGCAGTCTGAGTGTTGCTGTCAAAATAATACTGATGATTATGTGACACCCCGTCGCGAATACCATGGTCTACCTTCACGCCGACCATGCATGGTCAACCAGTCAAGAAGACATGTTTATGCCGTACTAAGTCTATTTTATTAATAAATAAATCAAAGACAAAGTGTGTTTTGTGTGTTGTTTCATATCTTGAAATTGCCATGTCGACCAATGTTTTGCTTTCAAATGGGTTTTCTTAGAAATATATAGCCAGTTGGGCCAGGTCATGCGAATTATATCAGGCATTTGACACGTCAAATTTTCTTGCAATTTTGCCTGTCTTTTTGCATGGAGATGGAAAGAGTTTGGGAGCTATATATTAAAGTAAACCATTTGTAATGTTTCTCTCATTAGAAACAACAGACGGTGGGCGGCTTAGTAGAATACATGTAAAGGGTTAGACCGGTTACGTCATTATATACGCCTACGTGTTTCAACCATTTCTCAAATACGCATATGTATATGAATATTTGGAATGAGTTAGAAAGGAACGTCGATCATGTGATAATAATTGGCTATCCAATCACAAGCCTTAGAAAACGATCGTACTGTTCCGATAGTTGATAAATCTCGAATGGCAGAAAATGATATAAGATGCAGATAAACTACTCTGAAATCAAGTTGATGGTATATAGATGGATACATGCTCTTATTTAACATAATATAAGCAAAGATCAGTTTTGTTCTTACAAGTACGTTCTGGGAGAAGTCTTAGAACTTGAATACTCCATTATGTATGTGAAAGTAAATTTCGAAGAACGACAACTCTATAACAAAACGTGTTGGGAATTCTCTTATGATGGCACTGACGCATCTGAATGAGTGAATATTAGTAAGGTTTAACGTAGCGGGAAGGAGACTCTCTCTCAGAGAACTTTTGTCCAATGTTTTAATATGACCCAAAATTTAGAAGAAATACACATACAGGCCATTTCCAACCGAGCTAGGTGTTTGCCAGCTCCCTATTCTTTATTTTGGCTGCAGTAAATAGAAGCGTTTTGGGAAATTCTACAGAGAAAGAAGTTTTGAAGAAAAGCGGCGAAATCGCAACTTTTATCTTACACCCCCATGTCTGCCATTTTTAATTTACCTTTGATCCTCTCGAGGGCCTCGAGTTGTTAAGATTGTTACACTATACTTGGTGGGCTTACAAGGATATACATTTAACAACTATACTAATAATGTTTTTTCGTTAATTTAGACGGATTCCCTAACCCTTGCCATACAATACATGGGCAAATTGCAGTCTTATACAAACTAAAATCATATCCGCTGATGGAAATCTGTTCCAATTTCGCTACACCAATTTGATGACTTTTGCCGTCATAATCTTTGCAATACAAATAATCTGTTAAATCGGAAATACCAGTATGGGATATACAATGTAACATAAGCTTTTTGATAATGCATGTACATTGGGCGGTATATATGTTTAACTTGTAACCCACGACGACAGAGCGGGTAAATATATATTCTTCAGTTAAGATACATTTGCTTATCTTCATCGTGTAAAGTCCAGCTTGCTTTATCTTCATCGCTTAGCCATTCAAGTCCTGTCTGTTTCATTCAATCAGGTAAGTTTTGCCCCCATCCGTCAGACTTGAAACACCTCTAGGGACCAGCTTTGAAGACGTCGAAGAATAGAGCTCACAGTGACCTCCATCACTCTTCTTAACGATGTCGCATTGCATGTGTTTACTGCAAATCGCAGCGCACTCCACAAGGGACCTGGTCAGGGTTGTTTGCTTACAGTCTCCATCCACAGTCATTCCTCGCTGAAATGTATACTTCATACCATGCTGGCCAGTGCGTCGACCTATTAAAATGGGAACTGTTCTTGTAAAACTGATCGATTAACATATTTTCATGCAAATGGAGTACATATAATATGAAGTTGGGATCTAGGAATACTAAACCAATCGAGTCGTTAATCCTACGATGATCACCATCGTTTCCTTGTCTGAAAGGTCAATATCAGAAATCTCAAATTATCTATTTTTTTAACTTCGATTTTCGGAGTTGAGAAAGGCAAACTCGAAGTTAGGATATGGAAAATCGGAATTGTCTGGTAGATAATCAGCTTTTTACGGTTTCTCTATCAGAAAACCATGCGATAACATAAATTCTGTTAGAAAACTTAGGTTTTTTAGTACGATAACTGCGATTATTTGGATATTGGTCTTCCACATCAATGCGGTATACGTTAGCCATAAATTGAATACCTAATTGTCAAACCGCTTCCATCGCTTAGTTGCTCTTATGCAGTATATTCGTGTACATTTATAACCACGCAATTAAATTCCCTGTTCCTACCTATAGTTTCTTCCTGTACAATTGCCAGTGTTTGAATCGGTGCAGTTCCTTCTCGGCTAATCGCTAGAGTTGAATCTAGTGACGTTGTAATTCCGCCTTGTTCAATTGCCGGAGATGAAGTTGTAATCGGTGTAGTTTCTTCTTGACCAATCATCAGTGTTGACTGTAGTCCAGTTGTAGTGCCATCTTGTTCAATTTTCGGAGACGAAGTTGGTGTTGGAGTAGTGTTTCGTTGACCATTCGTCAGAGTTGACTGTAGTCCAGTTGTAGTGCCTTCTTGTTCAATTTCCGGAGACGAAGTTGGTGTTGGAGTAGTTTTTCCTTGACCATTCGTCAGAGTTGACTGTAGGCCCGTTGTAGTGCCATCTTGTTCAATTTTCGGAGACGAAGCTGGTGTTGGAGTAGTTTTCCCTTGACCATTCGTCAGAGTTGACTGTAGGCCCGCTGTTGTGCCTTCTTGTTCAATTTTCGGAGACGACTTTGGTGTTGGAGTAGTTTTTCCTTGACCATTCGTCAGAGTTGGCTGTAGTCCGGTTGTAGTGCCTTCTTGTTCAATTTTCGGAGACGAAGTCGGTGTTGAAGTAGTTTTTTGTTGACCATTCGTCAGAGTTGACTGTAGGACCGTTGTTGTGCCTTCTTGTTCAATTTCCGGAGACGACGTTGGTGTTGGAGTAGTTTTTCCTTGACCATTCGTCAGAGTTGGCTGTAGTCCGGTTGTAGTGCTTTCTTGTTCAATTTTTGGAGAAGGAGTTGGTGTTGGAGTAGTTTCTCCTTGACCAATCGTCAGAGTTGCTTGCAGACCCGTTGTAGTGCTTTCTTGTTCAATTTTTGGAGACGAAGTAGGTGTTGGAGTAGTTTTTCCTTGACCATTCGTCAGAGTTGGCTGTAGGCCCGTTGTAGTGCCTTCTTGTTCAATTTCCGGAGACGAAGTAGGTGTTGGAGTAGTTTTTCCTTGACCATTCGTCAGAGTTGGCTGTAGGCCCGTTGTAGTGCTTTCTTGTTCAATTTTTGGAGACGAAGTAGGTGTTGGAGTAGTTTTTCCTTGACCATTCGTCAGAGTTGGCTGTAGGCCCGTTGTAGTGCCTTCTTGTTCAATTTCCGGAGACGAAGTAGGTGTTGGAGTAGTTTCTCCTTGACCAATCGTCAGAGTTGCTTGCAGACCCGTTGTAGTGCTTTCTTGTTCAATTTTTGGAGACGAAGTGGGTGTTGGTGTAGTTTCTCCTTGACCAATCGTCAGAGTTGACTGTAGGCCCGTTGTAGTGCTTTCTTGTTCAATTTTTGGAGACGAAGTAGGTGTTGGAGTAGTTTTTCCTTGACCATTCGTCAGAGTTGGCTGTAGGCCCGTTGTAGTGCCTTCTTGTTCAATTTCCGGAGACGAAGTAGGTGTTGGAGTAGTTTTTCCTTGACCATTCGTCAGAGTTGGCTGTAGGCCCGTTGTAGTGCTTTCTTGTTCAATTTCCGGAGATGAAGTAGGTGTTGGTGTAGTTTCTCCATGACCAATCGTCAGAGTTGACTGCAGTCCGGTTGTAGTGACTTCTTGTTCAATTTCCGGAGACGAAGTAGGCGACAGTGTAGTTTCTCCTTGATCTATCGTCAGAGTTGACTGCCATACCGTTGTATTTTCTTCTTGTACACTTGCCCCGGTTGACTGTAGAGTCGAGGTGGTTTCGTTTTGCGAAAGCGTGGAGATTGCATGTGGTGTTACCAAGGGAGTTAACCGTCTTTGACACATGTAAGCGTGTGGTTGGTTACATGGTCGCGTGAACCATGACGAGCTCCAGTCATTATATACAGCAATGTCCCTGTTCATCATAACACACTTAGAAGTTGTAAGGAAATCAGGCGCATCTGTACTGTCATGCCAGTTTTGCCAGGTCAGTGAACTGAAACCCTCCCAACGAAAATCATCACGATTTGACGAATTTTCCGGCAATCTGAGCCCAATCCAGATTGTGGTCATGCTGAAATGGTAAGGAATATAAGAAAAAATAGAATTCTGATTTAAAAGGACCTGGGTCACTGTGGAATTGTATTGTGCTCGTCGGCATGTTTATTCGGATATTTGCATCTGGATGCCACCGGCTTCCGATTATGGATGTCTACCGAATAACCGATTCGGCGCAGTTAGCCTAGGAGCTATATTACGCAGAGCTTTGAAGTACTTAAATGGACTTGTCGAAAAAGGTTGATCGCAACCACTGTACACAACGACTATTCACCAAAATGGTGCATCTGGATGCAGTGCTGTAGCATCGTTTAAAAACAAGTTTTTGAAGTCATTAGTCCAAATACATTTTTGTAAAATATGCACACGTTTCGTGGGAAGTCTTTGAGTGTTCCTAATCAACATATAGTGGTATCATGGACAATGACAGTGTAAAATCTATGGTTATATGACTCCTTGTCAGTACGCAAGTATATTGTCCCAACACCTTTATATGTTGCGTATAATTAATTCCGTATTACCCGACACACACGAGAGCTATCAGCTGAGCTGACGGCTTCAATTGCCTGTCAGCTCAGGGGCTAGCTCTCGTGTGCGGGCAGTTTTTGGTGAGTTTTTGGCCTCGCGAGGCCGGGAAAAAGATATCAAACTTGATAATTTCGCCTGGCGAGGTCAAATCCTCAGCATGTGCGGCGAACGCAAGCCAACAGCTCAGCAGTTTTATTGTACCGGCCAATGAATCGCATGTTATTTTCACGCGATTCATACGCACGACTCTTCAAAATGGTCTTGAAGAAGACGTTATGAGGAAACTGAAATCAATTTCGTGAAACTTTTGCTCACCGTGTGCGCTGAAACCACACGGGAGCTAGCCCCTGAGCTGACGGGTAATTGAGGCCGTTAGTTCAGCTGACATCTCTCGTGTGCGCCGGGCTTAAAAGTACTGGGGGTCGATGAATAAATGACGTAATTGTGGGATGTTTATTGAGAAAGTAACAAGTATCGGAATTGTGGATATTTAAAAGGTCTTGCAATAGCAGCCCACTCAAACGCCCATATGAATATCAGACCAATTGTGACAAAATAAATCTCATTGGGAACATCCTGTTGACTTACGGTTTCATGTACGGCTCATCATTATTTATTGGAGTAACAAGAGTCCATCCCTTTTCCTCGCACATATCTTTAGCTTCTTGATACCCGACTTTTGTGTTGTTGTATGTGAAGAATGTATCGGCAGCTGTGGACAAAATACAAAACACTTCATGGTTATTACATGAAGTCCTGTCAGTAAGAGTTTCTGCTTCAAATACTAGACGGTGATGGGTAGCTATGGCGTTGTAGTGTAAAATATCTTTAACGCGAAGTTGTATCGATAGTTGTATGCTCTGTAATATGTACCGATATTTAACCCTATCTGGCCTGGGCTTTTTGGGACCTGTCCAGGCCTGGGGGCAAAATGACCCCCCCCCCCCCACCCCCTAATTATTTTTCTTATCCCTTGAGCTAGGGAGATGAAACTTAGCACACTATACCCTTGGGTCAAGCTCTACCAGAAAATGTAAAAAAAATCCAAGATGGCCGCTTTGATGACGTCACAGTGACGTCATTTTCAAAAACGGCATTTTTTGGTCGATTTTTCGGTTGGATTTTCCGAATTTTTTATTTATGCAATTTCTCCGCAAAAACTGCATGATAAATTAGTAAATATTAATGTGATGTGAAATAAAATAGTTTTTGCCCACTTGTCATCGCGGAAAAGCATAAATTTTGAAGAAATGTGAGAAAACATCATTTTTCTGGTACCCCACGTGGCCGCCATCTTGAATTTTCTCATGATTCTCTGCTCAGGGGGTTACGCAAATGAGCTCAAAATGACCCCAATATGATAAACGTCCCGGAGTTTCAGCACTCCATTTTCCGTCGTTCCGGAAATACCGCAGAAAATTTGGTAGGGGGGCCATAATGGCCGCCCAGGCCAGGTAGGGTTAATTTTCCTTAATCTTGGGCAAGCCGAGCTACTAGGCCTATGTACTGCAAATTATGTTCATGATGTTCATACCAGTAATGCAAATCATATTCGTGGCGTGCATATCAGCATTTTAAACCTATCTGGCCTGTGCTTTTTGGAACCTGTTGTGGCCTCGGGGGAGGCGAAATGGTTCCCCTAATTATTTTACTTATCCCTTGAGCTAGGGAGCTGAAACTTACCACACTACACCCCTGAGTCAAGCTCTACCAGAAAATGTAAAACATCGACGATGGCCGCTTTAATGTCATTTTCAAAAACGGCATTTTTGGTCGATTTTTCAGTCAGATTTTCCAAAAAATTTATTTATGCAATTTCTCCGCAAAAACTATGATAAATTAGTAAATATTAATGTGATGTGAAATAAAATAGTTTTTTCCCGCTTTTCATCGCGAAAAAGCAGAAATTTTGAAGAAATATGACAAAAACAATCACTTTTCTGGGACCCACGCGGCTGCCATCTTGAATTTTCGCATGATCCTCTGCTCAAGGGGATATGAAAATAGGCTCATAATGACCCCAATATGACGAACTATAAAGTCACGGAGTTTCAGCTCTCCATTCTTTGACGTTCCGGAGATAGCACAGAAAGTTTGGTATGGGAGCCATTTCGACCCCCACCCCCCAGGCCAGGTAGGGTTAAGCTACCCAATATGCTAAAATAATGGATCGCTTAGATGCATCTAGTGTACCTTAGACGTTATTGCACATTTCAACCTCATATTTCAGCGATTGGATATAATTATCTACAATGAGAGATAATCCTGTTCAGGGATATGACCACATGTATCATTCCGATATACCCCGAAGTAGTTATACTCCGTCTCTAGAGTGGACCTCAATAAATACTGCATGTGTTGATTATGAATAGCCGAAATAATGGTGTGGCGAAATTGTGTTTTTGCTGAATTTCTCCTGAGTGAAATAAACTTGAATGTGTCCTTAAGACCAAATTTCCCTTCCCCCACCCCCCTCCTTGGTAAATATGGAAATGTATGGTGATATAGAAATATTTTTGGTCAAAGTTTATTATTGTTACTTGTACTAAAATTACTGGTCAGGGCCCTGTAGTTGTGGAGCTCTTTGTATGTGAATAGTGGGTACAGGGATAGTTTTATTGTCTGTATCTAATTTTAATTGGGGTTGTCTTAATTGTAATTCGCGCCCTGGTCCTTTGCCACGCCCATCTTTTTGAGTACAGGCCGGGAAGACCCCAGACTCGTTCAAACGTAAGTTATAGTTATTTATCTTTGGAATTGGATAAAGTTCTTCGCTGTGTATTGTCTAGACATGTGAAAGAAATTATTGGTTAAGTATCAGCAGCTGAAGTTACGTGGCCACAAAATTATTTAACTTTTTCGACTGATGTCAGGTCTTACGATCTTTCCGCCATGTTTGATATTTTTCAAGCCGGTCATTTTGACAAATGTTTTCGGCCGTGAATATCATTTTCACCTTGCAACGATACTTAAACAATAAATTCTCATGTTCAGAGTTAATATTACTTACTGTTTATGGTTATTATCGATCGTAAAGTGCGATAGTGCGCCCAGTTTTGTGAGATGTGACGAGCTCTCTCGTCGTTGTTGTTCATTAGCCGGCATGTTTACCGCCGTTTTCGGTAAATGCCGCCTGACGTTCTCGTCACTTTGCGACAATCATTCCCGCTCTTTGTAGCATGGAGAGTAAACCTAAGGGACCTAACTTGAAATTTAGAGAATGCTGAATTTAACTGTATCAAGTTGTTCCCCCTTTTTTAAATATTTCTGTCAGAAATGAATTGTTCAAAATTAGCATGAGGAAACAAATTCCTGTATTTTCTATAGCTGCCATCTTGCAATTTTCTTATGCTCATGAATATTCATAGTATTTTCGGTTTTAGCCAATCAAACCTCTGAGTGCATGTTTGGGACTGTTGGTACCAGGTACCGTGCCTTATGAATATTCATGAATGTTGCCTATAAATACAGGCCCAATTCCCATTATTTTCCCAGATGATCTCGGACCATCATCTGGGCAACATCTCAATTTGTACTGTTAAACTGATTGGAGTTCCTTTCTGACCGAAGAAACATGGATGTAGGTTTTGGAACAAGAAACCGAAGAAAAGTACAGTAATGATTAATTTGTCAGCCACAGTAGGGTTAAATTGCGACTTCTGACATCAGTTTTTCCAAGAACTGTTTTGGGACTGAGAGTCCCAAGTTGTGACACTGGACTTCCCATTTCATTATTGGGACTGGTATTCCCAGTTTTCTAGGAGTAATATTTACAGTTTCAAGTTTGACTGACTCTGTTGGTGCCATATTCTCAAGTTCGGACTGGGAGTCCCAGATGAACTCAATTACCCCTGAAATCATCAATTTGGGACTGAGAGTCCCAAGTGAACTAAATTATACCATAAGTTATTATTTTGGGACTGGGATTCCCAAGTTGGGACTGGGAGTCCCAAGTGAACTCTGTAGTCCCATAAATTATTAATTTGGGACTGGGAGTCCCAATTTGACTCCGTGATCCCATAGTCCTCAATTTGGGACTGGGAGTCCCAAAATTAACACTGTGATGCAGTTTACCAGAATCCAGTAACTGTTTACTCCTAAAATATTAAATTTCAACTTCTGGGACTGAACTATTCAAGCCGTATTTTCCTGGGAAGTGTTGCCAATAATCATTTGACATTATTCCTTCTGAAGTACAGTTTCAGATTGATTGGGACTGAAAGTATCAAGTACCGGAAGTGAATAAATACCCATATCTTAGGCTGACAAGTTTTTCATATTTATTCCTACATTAGTCATTGAACTTTTCCGTGAGAATCAGATCAGAGTATCACCAGTTAACCTCGTCATATACCCATATACATGTTGCCTTTACGAATAAAACTGTTTGCTGTTTATTTGTTGAACTTCAAAACGGGACTTAACTTGCTCATTGAATAGATATCTTGAATAGTGAATGACCAAATGAATATCGACAGGACTTGACTTATATGACGAATCACACAGTAGCGGGCGTCTCCATGAAGAAATGCTACTAACGAATGGGAAAATCCATATACCACTGGTAAAATTCACGCTACCAATTGAGCTTTGAGTTAGTACTGGTGAAGCAGTACTGTAACTGAGAAATCGCATATTCGGTGGTGATATTGGATCGAAATCCGCTACAACTTGGTGGCAGCGGTGGGATGAAAGCTGAATTTAGCCGTCAAGCACCAGTTTATTTGGATCATTCACTATGGAGCATGGTAGAGGAATTGAGGACATTGACAGTGATGATGAAATATCCTTCAGAATACCACCTCGGGATGAAACTGAAGATCATGATGCAGGTCCGAGATCATCTCCACATGAGTTTGCTCATGGCGATGCCACTCATGTGTCGCATTCAAGTCGTCGTCACCTGAAACCAGAGACCTATAACGGGGAAACTTCTTGGGATGAATACCTGAGAATATTCAACACCATCTCCAGAATTAATGGATGGAAGAAGACGGAACAGGCAGACTATCTGTTCACACATCTCAAAGGCCCAGCACGACAACTGGCATGTACATTATCTGATGAACAACTGAATTTCGACAACCTGGTCCTAGTCCTGGGAAACAGATTCGGTCGACGAGACCAGGCTGAACTCTACCTGGCTGAATTACGGGGAAGACGCCGTAAAGATAAAGAGGGACTGCGGGAACTGGGGCAGGCTGTTCTGAAGATTTCAACTCTAGCTTATCCAGGGATGTCATCAGAGCATCAAGAAAGATTGGCGAAGATTCACTTCATAGATGCACTGGATGACTATGAGATGCGGATGTTGGTTCAACAGGGAAAACCAGATAACTTGCAACAAGCAGTCACCCTAGCCCTAGAAATAGAGGGGTATTGGAAAATTGAAGCTCAACGCCGTGGAGATGTTCCACGACGTCGAAATGTCAGAGAAATTATGCCAGTTCCAAAAGACGATGAAATAGAGAAAAGATTGGAAGCCTTGGAGAAAATGATGAAGGAAATGTCTGCGGTACAGCATTCTTCCAGCGATTCCGTCTTGCACCAGTCCAGAGGTAACCGACAAGTACCATTCGCTCCCAGGGATGTGGAATGTTTCTCGTGTCACCAGAAAGGTCATTTTCGTCGTGAATGTCCAAGGAATAAAGGTCGTCAACAACAGCAGTTTATGGGAAACGGGGAACAACCGACCCGGAGGGGCGAGGTTCGGTTGTAGAGCCTAAACAGCCCCAACAACACATGTCAACTTCACAGAAGATAGACAATACAAATATTAGTTCGGATAGAAGTTCATCAGAGCTGGACACTGTAGAGTTTGCAATTAATCCAGAAGTAACACGGTGCAAACCTGTACTTGCGATAGAGATGGGTAATCCGGAAAGTGGGATGTTCGTTACTGGACATATTGGTAGTAACAAAGTTTTGTTTCTCGTGGACACTGGGTCTTGTGTCACGATAATTTCAAGTCACGTTTATGGCTGTATACCAGCATTAGAGCGACCGGAATTGGTTACCACAGAATTGAGATTACAAGGTGCAGATCATAACCCACTAAAGGTGGTAGGGATGTGTCAGCTGGATATAGGGATCCTGTCGAGTCCTACTTACATGGAGGTTATCGTGGCAGATATCAAATGTGAGGGGATCATAGGAATGAACTTTTTGACTAAATTTGATTGCGAAATTCATCCCAGACGGAGATGTATAACCTGTGAAGGGCAGCAGCTTTTATGCTCTAGGCTGTCAGATGTATCAAGTTGTTGTCGGCTTGTCATAGACCAGACAGTAACCATACCAGCTGGTCAGCAGATAGTTGTAACCACTACACCTTCAAAAGGGCAGGAATTAGTGGGAAAATGGGCTATATGTGAACCTCTCCTTAAAATTCCCAAAAATGCAAACTTGTTAGTTGGGAGAACACTGGTCGATACAGAAGTAGTAGAAATTCCAGTAACTGTGTTAAATTTGGGAGTGGAACCAGGAACCATTTACAAGGGAACTACGGTAGCTGAACTGAGCCCAGTGTTCAATATTAACGACCCTATGGCATCTGAAGATAAAACAGCATTGGAGATTGACATTAGTTTTCTTACTTTGAATAACATTTCATCTAGTACTACGACAGATGATGTATCTGATCATATACCAAAGACATGAAAGATGAGGATAAGCTGAAAGTGAAGTCCTTGCTGCTAGAATATCAAGATATATTTGCCAAGTCTGATGCAGATCTGGGTAGAGCTAACGGAGTCAAACATAGCATCAACACGCAAACAGCATTCCCATTGCGTCAACAGGCAAGAAGATTACCAGTTCCGAAGCAGGAAGAGGCAGATAAACAGATTGCAGACATGTTGGAGAGAGGGGTAATAGAGAGATCTTCAAGTCCATGGGCATCACCAATTGTTCTCGTCACTAAGAAGGATGGTACTTTAAGATTCTGTATTGACTTCAGAAGGCTAAATCAGGTCACGGTGAGAGATGCCTACCCTCTGCCAAGGATTGATGACTCACTTGATTCACTGCATGGTGCAACCTGTTTTTCAACACTCGACCTTGCTAGCGGCTACTGGCAGGTGGAGCTAGATGAGGATGCCAAGGAGAAGACAGCTTTTATCACGAGAAGTGGGCTCTATCAATTTAAGGTTATGCCATTCGGCTTATGCAACGCGCCTTCCACTTTTGAACGCCTTATGGAATTAGTTCTAGCAGGGTACCAGTGGGAAATTTGCCTGATCGACATTGATGACATCATAGTATTTGGCAAATCTTTCGATGAGGCTATCAACAATCTACGCAAAGTATTCCAACGCCTGAAAGAAGCGGGACTGAAACTCAAACCCAAGAAGTGCCATTTGTTTCAAAATGAAGTCAACTATTTGGGACACATAATTTCACCCAAGGGTGTTTCAACAGAACCCCAGAAAGTTCAAGCTATCAAGGATTGGCCTACACCAACTACAGTTACGGAAGTAAGAAGTTTTCTTGGTTTGGGATCCTACTATCGACGTTTCATACAGGACTTTGCAACCATTTCAAGGCCATTACATCAATTAACGGAGAACAACAAGGAATTCAAATGGACCGAAGAATGTGAAACCTCTTTCAGAACCTTACAACTAAAATTAAGCAGTACCCCAATCTTAGCATTTCCAAGTTCCCATGGCGATTTCATTCTTGATACTGATGCAAGTAATACCGGGATTGGAGCTGTTATATCCCAAATTCAGGAAGGTCAAGAGAAAGTTATTGCCTACGCTAGCAGAACTCTTAGTAAATCAGAGAGAAATTATTGTGTGACACGCCGAGAGTTGCTTGCTGTAGTGACCTTTGTCAAGTACTTCCGTGAGAACAGATCATAATGCTCTCAGATGGTTGATGAACTTCAAAGAACCCGAAGGTCAAATCGCTAGATGGCTAGGTTTGCTCAGTACATTTGATTTCGAGATTATTTACCGTCCTGGTAAACTACATGAGAATGCAGATGCCTTATCCAGAATCCCGTGCAAGTGGTGTGATAAGTTTGGCTATACGGATACAACAGTCAATGCAGTTGAGGAAGTTCTGAAATTGATTCCAGAGACTATAGATGTTGAAACCCAAACCGATCACTCTGGACCAGTGGGAACCATAGAAACAAAGATCAAGTGGATTCCTAAAAATTGGACGTACAGGCAGAAGTATCAGCGACGACGTAAACCTCAACCATATGCAGCACAAGTACGAGCCGTTACAACAAGACAACAAACCAAAGTACAACAGAAGAAACATGAAATGGCAGCACCATCTTTGCCAGAAGTTTCCTGTTCCACAGAGTCCCACGACAGATGGTCTGATCGCCACATCGCTGACCTTCAAAGGAAGGACAAGGACCTCCAATGGATAATAGAAACCAAAACAAAAGATGAACACCGACCCGACTGGACTGAAGTTTCGTCGCAGAATCGAGCAACAAAATGCTACTGGGCACAATGGAATAGGCTATTATTCAGAAATGCTGTACTTCAACGTAGATGGGAAACCGAAGATGGGCATAGTCACCATTATCAGATTCTACTGCCGCCTGAACTGAGGAAGGAAGTCTTCCAGCAGTTGCATGCATCAAAAACAGCAGGTCATATGGGATGTGGGAAGACTATTCCCAAAATTAAGATGCGTTATCACTGGTATGGCATGAGTAGAGACATCCGTCTGTGGTGCAAGCAGTGTGACAAATGTAGTTCCCGGAAATCACCTAGCCATAGGCCAAGAGCACCCATGAGACAGTACATGGTTGGTGTACCATTGGAACGCATTTCAGTGGACGTATTGGGTCCATTGCCAAAGACGAGGAAGGGTAACCAGTATATCCTCATCTTACAGGATTATTTCACCAAGTGGGTCGAGGGATATGCCATACGAAACCAAGAAGCAGAAACTGTTGCTGACAAAATCGTAAAAGAATTCATCTGTCGATTTGGTGTGCCTGAGCAGTTACATTCCGACCAGGGTACCAATTTCCAATCTAACGTTCTTAAGGAGGTATGTCAGTTAGTGGATATTCAGAAAACTAGTACTACGCCGTACCACCCACAGTCGAACGGAATGGTGGAACGTTTTAACAGAACTCTTGAAGACAGACTAGCAATGATGGTGGATAAAAATCAACGCAACTGGGACGAACAGCTACCATTTGCTCTGATGTCATATAGATCAGCCATACATGATGTTACACAGGAGACACCAACCATGATGATGCTGGGAAGAGAGATAACTCTTCCAGTAGACCTAATAACGGGTAGACCAATACAAATGCCGACAACGGAAGGAACCGAATATGCCGCTGAGCTACGTGATCGCTTAGAAATAGCCCATGAAAGGGCCAGAGAATTTCAAAGGAAAAACGTAGAGGGACAAAAGCGGAACTATAACGTTGGGAAGAAGGGGAAAGTCTTCGAGATCGGTGATGCAGTTTGGCTGTACGATAATGCGCGTCACAAGAAGTTATCTCCGAAGTTAGCCTGTCGTTGGACAGGTCCCTTCCAAATCATTGGGAAAATGGATGACACTGTATATCGTTTGCAGAAACATCCCAATGCCAAGAAGAAACTGGTCCATTATGATCGATTGAAGCTATATGAGGGAACCGACTTCACATCATGGACAGTGTGATTGCATGACAATCTACCGACTTGGACTGTGGACAAAAACAGACATATATATCGAATGAACATGTTTTATTGAACTAAAAAAAAATACATGTTACATACGACAAATGAGAACAAATTTACAGTTGAAAAGACAATGTTGAACTGTTACTTAATGAAGGCTTTATATTTACAGATGTCGGAGTCAATCTTTTATTGTCAGTGTGGATTAGAGTTCAAGTCGAAATCCAGCTTGTACCGTCACAAGGTAACCTGTAAGGATCAGCCAGAAGAGTGTCCCTATTGCCAGATGCCTATGCGAAGTAAGGCACGCATGTACAGGCATATGGATGATTGTACTTCCTCCCCATGGGTAAGGAGAAGAGGGAGAGTCGCACAGCAAGTGAAGGTGAAAGCCCCAAAAGTCCGTCGAGCCCCTGCCAAACAGCGTCAAGTTAAACCTAACAAATCTGTCAGTAGTCCAGGGACACCGTTGTTGGATGAACGTAGCAATGACATCAAACGCATACGGTCGGATGTTGCAGTGAGCCAAAGTCGCAGGCTATCTAGTGCTCCATTGGTGTCAAGTGCTTCATTGACCAAGAAATGTAAGCCTGCCAAGGTAATGAGTGTTCCAATAATAATTTCCCCGGAATCATCTCCACGGACCACGGTCGAAAAAATCCAGACCACCGGCGTGCATCAGATCAACCTGGATGTGTCGGATGAAGGGGTTATTTCGAGGAACGAGATTATTTTGACACAAGTTGGATGTATACCATCAACAAGTACAGCAACTCTTGACTTTCCGGAACAGCTGATCATCACCTATGAGAGTCAGGCTGAGGCTGAGGCTGTGGAGGAAATTGTTACACCCGATTTCTGGTCGTTCCTGACAACTCCACCAGTCACCACCATTGCACAATCTGCAACCAACACATTGAACAATGAGTCAACGCCAGCTACTTCCCCTTTAAAACCAGTGTCAGTAACCTCTGATCAAGAGTGTCTACCAGTCGTCAATTCAATCGTTCCATCGATGACATCAGCACCCACGCCCATAGTCAACTTGAACAACTCTGCGGCAAGTGGGACCTGTTCCATGGAGTGTTCTGTCACCACCAATCAACCCCCTGTTGATGTTATTCCAGCATTTGTTTCGATCTGCTCTTCCGCCTTGGTCACCAGTTCTGTCATTACCAACTCTCTGGCTCATCAATCGACTGGAAACATCTCTCGCAGCTCTTCCGCCTTGGTCATCGGTTCTGCTCTTCCCAATTCTATGAATCTTCAATCTATTGGAAACGTCTCAAGTCCGGGGATATGTATATACCAGAATAGTAATTTCTGTCCAACGAGAGTAACCAGTTCTTTCACGCCTCAAGTGTCGAACACCTTTGAGAGAGCCAGTCCGATGGAGGAAGGTGGTAATTTCATACCAACCATCATAACACCTAGGAGTGATGAGGCTGTTGGATATCCACACATCCACAGAATGAAGACAACATCTTATTCCGATGGCAAGATTACCACTGTGAAGGAAGAAGTGATCGAGTCGTACACTTCCTCAAAGTGTGTCCTCTGCGGTACCAGGAGGGTGTCATCGGAGGAGTAGAGGAAAAGGAACACAGAACATTCCTAATACTTATTACAATGTACATCAGTTGTGACTTTAAATTTTGTAATTTGATGATTCCATTCTCACATTTAAGAACAATTTAAATTTGAAACTGTTCGTCAGATGGATATTCCTGCGTCATGGACATATCTTTTGAGATCTGGACAATGATCTGTGTACATAACTTGAACGCGCCGTTGAATCTAATTCTATCTTTCTTAACTTGAAAACCTGCCAGAGACTATTCATGGGATAGTTTTATTGTCTGTATCTAATTTTAATTGGGGTTGTCATAATTGTAATTTGCGCCCTGGTCCTTTGCCACGCCCATCTTTTTGAGTACAGGCCGGGATGACCCCAGACTCGTTCAAACGTAAGTTATAGTTATTTATCTTTGGAATTGGATAAAGTTCTTCGCTGTGTATTGTCTAGACATGTGAAAGAAATTATTGGTTAAGTATCAGCAGCTGAAGTTACGTGGCCACAAAATTATTTAACTTTTTCGACTGATGTCAGGTCTTACGATCTTTCCGCCATGTTTGATATTTTTCAAGCCGGTCATTTTGACAAATGTTTTCGGCCGTGAATATCATTTTCACCTTGCAACGATACTTAAACAATAAATTCTCATGTTCAGAGTTAATATTACTTACTGTTTATGGTTATTATCGATCGTAAAGTGCGATAGTGCGCCCAGTTTTGTGAGATGTGACGAGCTCTCTCGTCGTCGTTGTTCATAAGCCGGCATGTTTACCGCCGTTTTCGGTAAATGCCGCCTGACGTTCTCGTCACTTTGCGACAATCATTCCCGCTCTTTGTAGCATGGAGAGTAAACCTAAGGGACCTTGAAATTTAGAGAATGCTGAATTTAACTGTATCAAGTTGTTCCCCCTTTTTTAAATATTTCTGTCAGAAATGAATTGTTCAAAATTAGTATGAGGAAACAAATTCCTGTATTTTCTATAGCTGCCATCTTGCAATTTTCTTATGCTCATGAATATTCATAGTATTTTCGGTTTTAGCCAATCAAACCTCTGAGTGCATGTTTGGGACTGTTGGTACCAGATACCGTGCCTTATGAATATTCATGAGTGTTGCCTATAAATACAGGCCCAATTCCCATTATTTTCCCAGATGATCTCGGACCATCATCTGGGCAACATCTCAATTTGTACTGTTAAACTGATTGGAGTTCCTTTCTGACCGAAGAAACATGGATGTAGGTTTTGGAACAAGAAACCGAAGAAAAGTACAGTAATGATTAATTTGTCAGCCACAGTAGGGTTAAATTGCGACTTCTGACATCAGTTTTTCCAAGAACTGTTTTGGGACTGAGAGTCCCAAGTTGTGACACTGGACTTCCCATTTCATTATTGGGACTGATATTCCCAGTTTTCTAGGAGTAATATTTACAGTTTCAAGTTTGACTGACTCTGTTGGTGCCATATTCTCAAGTTCGGACTGGGAGTCCCAGGTGAACTCAATTACCCCTGAAATCATCAATTTGGGACTGAGAGTCTCAAGTGAACTAAATTATACCATAAGTTATTATTTTGGGACTGGGATTCCCAAGTTGGGACTGGGAGTCCCAAGTGAACTCTGTAGTCCCATAAATTATTAATTTGGGACTGGGAGTCCCAATTTGACTCCGTGATCCCATAATCCTCAATTTGGGACTGGGAGTCCCAAAATTAACACTGTGATGCAGTTTACCAGAATCCAGTAACTGTTTACTCCTAAAATATTAAATTTCAACTTCTGGGACTGAACTATTCAAGCCGTATTTTCCTGGGAAGTGTTGCCAATAATCATTTGACATTATTCCTTCTGAAGTACAGTTTCAGATTGATTGGGACTGAAAGTATCAAGTACCGGAAGTGAATAAATACCCATATCTTAGGCTGACAAGTTTTTAATATTTATTCCTACATTAGTCATTGAACTTTTCCGTGAGAATCAGATCAGAGTATCACCAGTTAACCTCGTCATATACCCATATACATGTTGCCTTTACGAATAAAACTGTTTGCTGTTTATTTGTTGAACTTCAAAACGGGACTTAACTTGCTCATTGAATACAGATATCTTGAATAGTGAATGACCAAATGAATATCGACAGGACTTGACTTATATGACGAATCACACAGTAGCGGGCGTCTCCATGAAGAAATGCTACTAACGAATGGGAAAATCCATATACCACTGGTAAAATTCACGCTACCAATTGAGTTTTGAGTTAGTACTGGTGAAGCAGTACTGTAACTGAGAATTCGCATATTCGGTGGTGATATTGGATCGAAATCCGCTACAATACCATAGTCAATCCCTCTTATTGCCTGACCCATCGTAGATCGTTGTCTAAAGGTATATATCGTTCTTTGTGCTAGTTTATTTTGATGAACGGAAACCTGAAAGGCAGGTTTGTTGTTTGCATTCTTGTGATTTGCAGGCAAAGGAGTACGTTACTGAATGAACGTATACAACATGTGTTAAATAAACAGATTGAAACTTGCCAAAACTTGACAGCTTTGGTTGGCATTCGACTATGGAATTAACCAACTGGGTTTGGGGCCATTATGCCTCCCCCCTCACACCCCCCCCCCCCCCCCCAACTCAACTTTTTCCCCTATCTACGGAACGACAAAAAAACTGAAAGCTGATCTTCCACGATTTTTTCAGTTTAATATATTGGAGTCATATCGACCCCATTTGCATACCCCCGGCCTCCGAGTAGAGGAACATGAGTAAATTCAAAATGGCTGCCAGGTGGGGTGCTTGAAAAATTATGTTTTTGTCATTTTTCTTCCGAATTCCTGCTTTTCTTCGAGGAAAATTGGGCGAAACATATTTTATTTCACATCAGACTATCATTTACTATCTTGTCATACAGCTTTTGCAAAGAAAACACTTAAATACAAAAATCGAAAAATCTGACCAAAAATGGATTTTAAAACGCCTGTTTTGAAGATGACGTCACTCTGACCTCATCAAAGCGGCTATATATAACATTTCTAGTAGATTTTGACCCAAAGGTATAGTTTGATAAGTTTCAGTTCCGTAGGGGTAAGAAAAATATTTAGTGGGGGGGGTGGGGAATCCCCCCTCCCAGGACTGGGCAGGTCCCAAAACGCCCAAGTCAGATAGGTTTAGCCAAAGAGGTGTGTATTTTCAACTTGTCAAGTGATATTTGCCATTTTAAATATACTTCGAACAGCTTACCAATACTGTTGTTAGTCTGGCATATGTAACTGTGTTTCTCATCACATCGAGTGTACCACATGGGGCCTAATGAAGAATGGTGCAAAGTCCACTCTGCCATAACACATATATCCGTGTCCAAGTCGTTAGGTTCAAGTGGTGACACAGAACTTCCCAAATTCTCCCAGCCCAATGGCCTATTTTCTTCCCGAAGAAAATAATTGGGATCGAACGATATATTTGGCAGTCCAATCCAGCTTGTGTCCATGCTGAAATGTTAACGATAGTTCTTAAAGTGATCGTAAACCCTCAAGTAAAGTTCCTATCAAATGAAAGACCATTGCGAACAGTGTCGTTAAATATTTATTGTAATTTTTTTCACGATTTTTTTACACAGAATAAACTGCAATTAAAGCATGGCATTCTATGGTGGTCTGTTGGAATCATATTTATGTCCAGTGACGTCACACTGCCTTAATACATATATTTCAAACTTTGTATGTACTTTCCAAAGCTTGATTCAAGCTTAAGGTATGTATACTTTGAATGTCAACACAGACTCACTGTTCCAATGTGCATGTTCCAAAATATGGGAAATTAAATGCAAGATTCAAATTGACTTGACACTCATGAGTCACCATCTCCCAGATTTTGGTGAAACATGCACATTGGAACAGTGAGTCTGTGTTGAAACTCAAAGTATTCATACCTTAAGCTTAAATCAAGCATTGGAAAGTGCATACAAAGTTTGAAATATATGTATTAAGGCAGTGTGACGTCACTGGACCTAAATATGATTTCAACAGACCACCATAGAATAATTGCAGTTTACTCTGTGTAAAAAAAAATTACAATAAATATTTTCCGACACTGTTCGCAATGGTCTTTCATTTGATGGAAACTTCACTTGAGGGTTTACGATCAAAGCCGACTTCAAAAAAAAGAGTTTAACCACTCGGGTAACATATGTGAATCGTTCATGAATGTAAGCGCATACAGATATTGGTTTGAGCACTGAGAGTTAATCACGACAAACGATCCTGTGATAATGCGTTAACAAGGCAGGCTGTTTCCTAAATATTGGAACATCTGACGTTTGTATTGTGAAGGCAGTATAACCATGGAATCAGAGAAGTCATTGAAACACATCAAGGCTATCGCATCAAGCATCATCACTAGAAATTAGCTCAACATCACTTAAGGGAGTACATTCATGCGTTCGTGTTTAACAGTGAGAATGTCACCGAAATATTTCAAAAAGAGCGATAACAATTCCAAAAGATCACCGGTTTGAAGAAAATGAAGGAAATACTGGCTCAGACTCTATACTGCCGTTTTGGGGTATGCACATTTAGGAATATTAGCCGGGCTCTTGTGAGTGGAAAAATGTTTGAAGGAAGTTTGAAGATTAACTCTGCATGTGTATTTGCTCTTTGAAAAATCAGCAACTTTAAGGGATTATGAGTGATCTTAGAGATTAAGAATACTGATCAGCGATACGGATTTGATATTTCTGGAACATCATGATGTCTTGCCGGCATCATTGAAAACTGTTGACCGCTTCTCTCTTGCAGGAAACAAGCCTATGTTTATGTATACTATGATTGTCTTTTTGAATTTGAACTTGGTCTTTGGATTATGGAGGCGGATATTCTTTAATGGACGACTGCTGAATTATGAAACTTTAACTTTAATTTACTTAATTACTGTTAGAATTCGGATAGCATAGTGCTGTGTTCTAGCAGGCCACATCAGCTATAATTACAACACATATAAGACATACTGACTGCGTCACATGACTTCACAGAATAGTCTTCTGGTAAACCTATTCTAAAGCACATACCAAGAATCTAACGATTCCTGATATGTGTTGTATCTCAGGTACGCTTTTATTGTGCCTGTTCATGTGGCAACTTGAATGATATGACCACACGGCCCCTAGCACCGGCATAAGCGGTATTAGATACAAATCTAGAGAGCTATGATGGAAATGCTCTGACTCATGTGCAAGCAATGTTTAACAGAGGCGATAGCTCAATTAACCTACCAGCTTTGCTAAGGACACCAGCTCTTCCGAGCTTTCCACAGGTAAACCTAACAACTCGATTACAATGATATGTTCTGCAAACCTGTAAGCATTGTGTCCGAGTCCCTCTTCCGTGTTATGCCAAACTAATCAGTCAAACAACTCACTATCATCTGCACTATCTTCCATCATGTTACCGATACTCTGTTCAAGTATATGTCTATGCCGCTGGCCCATACTGACTGGAAAGAGTCAATGAGCAGTTGTAGCCATATTTAACATCAAAAATTGGCATAGGGTTAATCTTATATAACAATGTATGCGAAATTTTCAACCAGATATGTCACACCCTGCATACCAAACGGCTGCTCCAACTTCCGCCGGAGGGAAATTGCAAATTTGAGAAGCTAAGTAAGATGAGATTTTCCATTTTTTGGTAGTTTTCACGTATTTACTACTCGAAAAGGGGGACGTGTTAGCAATTCGTGTGAAATTTTCAACTCGACCTTGTATTATTTTTTAATTACAATTCATTTTATCTGACATTAAGAGCTATATTGCAACATAACAGTGATTAGATGCTTAAAAATCATCTATGTGTGTATCATCGGACATATAAGTTATAGATATATGAAGAATAGTTCCTTAACAGCAGGCTGATAGCTTGTAGCTTCAAATAGTTCAATCTACTTCGGTTAATGTTAGTTTTTCCAGCTCATGCATGTTCGTATATGGTACAAATACCGGCTGAGGATCTCACTCCGCCGTATGTTGTATCAGCACTTCCACACAGGTCATATTCATGCGTCTTAAATGCATCGAAATTCTTCCTTTTCACATACAAATATCATCTTGCCATTAAAAGGCAATCTCGCTTTACATAACGATCGTAGGTATATTCTTGATTAATTAGATAAAATGCATATTTGATGTAGTTTTTCTAAGAAAGGTTTCTAAATTCGGCTTCTAATGGATGTAATTGACTATTTAGAATTATTCCGTTCTCAAAAACACGTCAGCTAGTTAAATAAACGTACCATCTAACGACTGAGACAATGTGATATTGTTGAAAGGGTATGGTTCTGACATATCAACGTGAAAAACAAAAAGTTGTCCTACCATTTTTCACGCCCTTCCCTCCGGCGGAAGTTCACCCTCCGGCGGAAGTTGGAGCAGCCGTTTGGTATGCAGGGTGTGTATGTGTTTTGAATAAGAACTTGATTTCTGTTTATACTGACTCGTTGGGCCGTTTCTTTTATCTAACGATCACACAGTTCATCATTTTCCATCAGATGACTTGATAGGCCATCGCTGTTCTTAAATATCTGTATCAAAAACCGCTCAAGCCGGTGCTAGAGGCCGTGTGTTCATGCCATTCCAGATGTCTTTCAATGATGTGAGATAGAAGTACTCACGAAAGCTTTTCGTGATTTAAGTGGCTCGGAATATTGAAAACTTGCTTTGAATTTATCCTTTTTCGATTTCGAGTTGTATCGATGTTTCCAAAAGCAAAGTTAGTTTGTTTCATAAAACGTGAGCCTTTTTCATCCTAAATAAGAGCAGTACAACCGTTGAATGGAGTCTTTCCAGTCGCTGGAATACAAATCAGTTTGGATCCTTTCGATGTTTTTGGAGATATGCAGACAGTACATTTTCCTGTATGGTCATATGAATTCTTGTAAATACGCCGACATTTTTTCATCGAACTTTTTATGTTGCGTTTAATGGTCCTGAAGCCTGATGACGTAAGCCCCCTATATCCATGACAATAAAATACCACTTCTATCCCTTGATGCAAGGCAGGCCCCCAACATCCATGGCAATTAAATGACAGGTGAGCATCGTTATACAATTCAATTAGCCGGTCACCTCCTTAGTGTAACATGACATCAACTTAATTGCCAGCACGAGGTCCCTGAGCTAAGCTGGCACAGTCTGAAGAGCAAGCTTTAATTTGGTGTATCGGGTTACATATAGGCCTTCACGCCTTGCTTGACATGTACTTTGCGTTGACAATGACAAATTAATTGGTTTCGGGTTACACAATCCATGTTAGATTTCTGGATGAGTGTTCACGTGTCATACAGATGAATGGGCATACAATTCATCACGTGACTGAGAGATATATAATACGTCATCAGGGTACGGGACCATTGAGGTCGGGATGGGTAATAATCTTAAAGTTTCATGTGTATAGAAAAGTGAACACAGATACATTTATGACAGTACAATTCAAGCATAATCTCCAGCTCCAGGAGCTTTCTATCAAAACTTTGAATCTGACAGACTACACCACTTTAAAGCCCCTCGTGATTTTTATCCTATTTGGAGGTAGTTCGGCACTTTTGGTTGGAAATTTTCATTCATCACCGTCTTATTGTTCCATATTGAAGAGAACACGATCTTCTCTCCTGAAAAACGGTCACTGTGTTTGGCGCATTCTAGAAATAAGATTGCACCAACCATTAATTGTGCATAATGCATAACAAAGGAAATAAGAGGAAGGTCCTGTTGACTTACGACTCTAGGAACTCTGTCATTTGAAGATGTTCTTCGAGGGTTGATGGAGTAACAAGAGTCCATCCCTTTTCTTCGCAAACATCTTTAGCCTCTTGATACCCGACTTGAGTGTTGTTGTAGGTGTAGACTGTATTGGCAACTGCGGACAAAATATGAAACACATCCAGGCTATTACATCAATCACAGAGGATTCTGCCAACAACTACCAAATGTGGATGGATATTTATACCATTGTGTTGAATAGCATTTGATACGATATTTTATACATAGTTTTTATAGATACATGTACGCTCTGCGGTTTGTATCTAATTTTGGCTTACAATAGTAAAGATGCCAAAGGAAAAGTTGACTTGCGTAACTCAATTATATTTTTGATACATATACACATGACTTGGCTTTTTGGGAGATAAGTCCGTTTTAAGACAGTACCCCGAACTAATTTTTAATTGATAAGCTAGGAATCGGAATGGTAGCTAGCCCCTCCTCTATCATCATCTATCTATGATGAATCTCAGCTTGATTGATAAACATTTACATAGTCTATTTTCCTCGCTGTTCTTTTCAACCCATGATATTTCGGTACTTCAACGACGGTGGTGTATTTCCTTCTCA
Organism: Hanleya hanleyi; assembly: GCA_036873755.1. NCBI lineage: Eukaryota > Metazoa > Mollusca > Polyplacophora > Lepidopleurida > Hanleyidae > Hanleya > Hanleya hanleyi. Next base: position 45,712 of record JAVTVY010020803.1, read on the forward strand.
ATTATTAGCTTGGATTTTTCAATTAAATACTAGTATAGTTCGAACTGATAACCCTATGCATCCTGTTTCGTTTCTCACCCAGGCAGGATGAATTTTGTTCCAACTTCACTTTTAGGAAACACCCTTCGCCTTCTTACCTGTAGTCTGACATATGTAGCTGTGTTTGTCGTTACATTGCTGAGTGAACCACTTTGTGTCCCAGCTTACGATAACACATTTTTCCGTGCCCAAGTTGTCAAGTTCATGAGCGGAATCCCAGTTAAACCAGTACATCTCGGCCAATGGTCTACCGTCTTCCCAAAGGAAATCGCTCGAATCTGACGAGGTATTTGGCAGTCGGAGTCCAATCCAGCTACAGTCAATGCTGGAATGTTCACGATAGTGCCAATGCGCAAATGCAAACGTCAGTATTCAATAGCCAGTTGTCGAGTATACAATCGAAATATATATATAATATATATACGGCTCATATTGAAAACGTTCTTTGTAACCATGAAATTTCGATATTTATAAACAGAAAAAAAAATAGCAAAAGAGAATCAGTGATTTCAGCATAAATTTAAATCTGTTATATACTCAGCTAATATATAGCAGTTGACTACAAAAAATCGTTAGGCTAATTTCTCTAAGCAGATGGATTTGAGCGCCAACAGTTAATCTCAACGGACAATGTTTTTCGCTGAATGCTGGTCCATCTAGCTCGTGTATGGTAAAGGCAGTATAACCGATAAGTTGCAAAATCGATTTGAACACATCAAGGTTATTTCTGAACTGCTCGTCGGCGACGTTGGTTGTTTTGACGATAATTAGAAATTGTGCAGCTCGTCTTTACTGTTGTGTTTGATTGTGCACGCATAATTATAAGTGTATTTGATGGAACACATTTTTCGTTGATGCTATCAGTATCAAATTGTGAGTATTAGGTGTTGGCTGACCTATATCTTTTCTCTTACGAATACGACTACGTGCAGACGTTTTCAAATGCAAAATATTTCAAAGCAAGTTCGTTCTCATTCGCCAAACGCTGTATTGACGATCTTCTTGATGTGGATAATCGCTTTTTTAAATGACGCAGTGAAGGATATACATCCATCTCCAATGGATTTGAAGGAAACAACAACTGTCGGCACATGTTATTTAGACCTATATCTCTATAAAACTGAAGTAGGCCTTCTCTTTCGTCGACTTAACGACAAAAGACACATCGTAAACTATCTCTATCTGGACAGTAATATACCAGAGGGACCAAAATATGCATGGCGTATACATATCTCGCCTGGTAGCATTTGCTACATGCTGTGTTAATGTGACGATCTTAATCAACGTCACAAAACAGTAAAACTTGTAAAACAGGTCTATATCATCAAGTTCCTCCACTCGAAATTTCTCAAATTAGGCGATAAATATGGCGTGCTGATAGGAAAATCTATGGTTGCACGTTTCGTAACTTGCTCGACCGAGCTACATCATACTCTAGACTTTACAACGTATATAAAAAATATGGCTTAAGAATACTGATCAGCGATACGGATTTGATATTTTTGGAACATCATGATGTCTTGTGGAATCATTGAAAACTGTTGACCGCTTCTGTCTTGCAGGAAATTAGCCTAGTTTTATGTATACCATTCTTTATCCTTTTAATTTGGTGCTATGAATTAGTCTTTGGATTATGAACGCGAAAATTATTTAATGGACGACAGCTAAATATTGAATGGCGGACTAGACGCTGTAATTTGAGCCGACCTTCCTTATGGATTATGATGCCAAATATTGCTCTCAAGTCCTATACTTTTAACGAATGTCAGACTGATCGACTGTTTTAACTCAGAGTAATGAATGCTCTTATATATATTATATATTTTATACCGATTCCGTAAAAATATAGTTGACTGATATCTGCTCAATCTTTTCACCCGCAAACTAACGGCCTAATAACAGCTACGGAGTCATCGGTGATCTAGTCTCATGTAAGGCTCCTATTTGATATGGGTTATCGTTGGAATTCTCGTGATGGTTGCCAGGCTCCTTAATTGTAATTGCATGGTATTGTTCTAACAATAAATTCTACTAGTATATTACTGTTATTGCCAAAAGACTGAGCAACTTGGTTATGAACGACCTGTATTCATTTACTTTTCACCTTACGGAGTTGTTAATCAGTCCGGAACCAAAACGGAACTCAACCAAAAAATGCAGATGTAACCAAAAAAAACAGCTAACAACACTGCAAGATATTACTACTGACTTACTTTTTGTCCGAAAGGAAATTGTTTAGTTGCTCATGTTCATACCGTGTGGCTGGGTTCACAAGTGTCAGTCCCTTCTGTTCGCACAGAACTTTGGCCTCCTGGTATCCAACATTGGTGCTGTTGTATGTGTAGTATATACCGGCAACTATATACCGAACCATGATTACGGACAATATCAGAAGAAGCTTGGAACACATAGTCCTAGATCATGATGCGAATTTGGCGTAGCCTACAGGCAAATTTCAATTAACAGCTTGGAGCTAAAATCTCGCTTAATATCATTACAGAGCTGATCGCATTAAAAAATGGACAGAACGGCTGGTGATTCGCTTATAGACTTTATATAACGTATAGCACTATAGGCCCTATGACAATTAGAAGATGAAATTATTTCTAAACCCGAAGTAATTAGACGGACGCTCACAAAGATCATGGCGAACACATTGCGAAAACGTGAGAATCGATCTCTTTGCGCTCACAAAAACAGGAACTAACATCAGCGTACTCACAAGTGTCGCGTAACGCCATCAACGACAATTTGAACTACAAATATACTTAGAAGTAAAATATTAGACTGATTGCGGGATCGACGAGAAGTGACATGCTTCTGTGGGATAGCTTCAGACCTCTCTGACGTTAAGTTATTAATTCCTTTCCTTTAAGTGGCGATATTATGCTCGTCCGAATTTAGTGACATTCCATATTCTTTTCGTTCCAATATTTCACCATTCTTTGTTCGCTCGCGTCAGTAATTGCTTTCCATGGACAAACAGAATACCTGTTATAACTGACCTCACATGCATTATGACATAAACCCAATGACACTGGATGAGTTCGTGTGCATTACATAGGAGTATATTTAACTTTCGATTAGTGTTAATGGGAAAGTTATGTGAAGCTAGGTTGCACAGGTCGACGATTTTTATCGACGTTTTATTTTTGTTCAAGTGTCGAAGATATTTTGATATTTGACAGATCTTCCCAGCTGCAGCTGAAGTCCGATACGCCAATATACAGGTTTGGTTCATTTTTGTCGATTACGATTGAAGGGATGAGCATTATACGTAAGTTTTAACCCCTTAATCCATCGGTCCATATCTCGGTTACTGATTGATGAACAACTTCGGAAGTGACATGCAAGATGCTTACCAGATGTGCATTGATATACCTGCATTTCTGTTTTTATGCGTTTCGCGTTATGTCTTATGTCCATTTATCCCGTCAGTCAATTATTTCTTGTCCGGTCCATATCTCGTTTACTATCCGATGGTCGAAATGAAAACTTCCAAGACATATGGTTAGTCCGTTGTAGATGTGCACTGTTAGGAAGAGGGTTAGTACCTTGCATATTTGGATTTTCAGGTTTACTGCCCATTTCGATGATTTTTCACAGATCTATGTCGCTTTATTCGACACGTCAATAATCCGGTCCATACCTCCGATAATATTTGATGGAAAATTTCTTATATGGAAGAATCTTAAAACCGTGTAGATGTGCACTATCAGATATTTATTAACATTTCCAATGATTTTCCAGATATTTATGTCCCGTCTATCAATAATAGATATTTGATGGATAACTAAAATCTTGCATGGAACAAGCTTATTACCTTGCAGATGGACATGGTATAGTTCTTTGCCTCGTGTTAAGGGTTTGTGTCACATTTATGCCACTTTACCGTCAACTTACATGTATTATATTCTTATCGGGGTTAGTAATACGCGTACAACTTTGAAACATACTCAAGTTTGTACCTTGAGGATGTGGAATGTCAGTTCTTCTATACCATCTGATTGTTTCTCTCGGAGTAAGTTCCTTTTTCCTCAACCTTAATGCAAGCTATGTCATACATTGGTGTCGATGGCGTAGGCCTATCTCAGAATCGTCGGAACTTATTTTGTAAATCATAGTACATCGGTGAGGCCGTGACCTTATGCTGATCCTTATCTGCTATTCAACCATTTGTGTTGCGAAATACCAATTTCACCAATTTATGATCTGTACAAATATATGTAGGTTTATTGTCTTAGTGGGAAAATTACCGCATGACGTCGAGCATTAGAAGTTCATTTTTCTGGGTATTCTTGCATTTTCATGATTACCCCATGTTGAAGCGTTTACTTCATCAGACGCCCTTGATGCTCATCCATTGATGCTTAGCAGATGTGCATTGATATACCTTCATTTCTGTTTTTATGTCGATTTATCCCGTCAGTCAATTATTTCTTGTCCGGTGCATATCTCGTTGACTACCCGATGGTCGAAATCAAAACTTCCAAGAAATATGGTTAGTCCGCTGTAGATGTGCACTTTTAGGTACATGTATCTTACCCGTGTAGATAATATTTGCACAAAGTTATGGTCTTCTGTCCCGTCGATCTACAATATACGTCCGGTATACATATATATATATCGGTTATTATTCGATGGATAACTTACTTACAAGGAAGGCGGTTAGTACCTTGAAGATGTGAATTTTCAGGTTTACTGCCCATTTCGATGATTTTTCACAGATTTATGGCGCTTTATTCGACTCGTCAACAATCTATAGAATCCGGTCCATATCTCCGATAATATTTCATGGAAAAGTCCTCGCATAGAAGAAGCTTAAAACAATGTAGATGTGCACTATCAGATATTTATTACCCTTTTCAATGATTTTCCGGATATTTATGTCCCGTCCATCAACAATTTCTTGTCCAGTCCATATCGCGTTTACTATTTGATAGACAACTACAAATCTTACATGGAACAAGCTTGTTACCTTGGATGTGCATGGTATTGTTCTTTACCACGTTTTAAACATTTGTGTCACGTTTATGGCATTTTACCTATGTCCGTCAACATACATTTCTTATATTCTTGTCGGGGTTAGTAATACGCGTACAACTTTAATACATACTACATCTTTGTACCTTGAGGATGTGGAATGTCAGTTCTTCTATACAATCTGATTGTTTTTCTCGGAGTAATTATCCTTTTTCCTCAACCTTAATGCAAGCTATGCCATACATTGGTGTCGATGGCGTAGGAATCGTCGGAACTTATTTGGTAAACCATAGTACATCGGTGAAGCCGCGACCTTATGCTGATCCTTATCTGCTATTCAACCATATATTTTGCGATATACCAATTTCATCAATTTATGATCTGTACGAATATATGTAGGTTTATTTTCTTAGTGGGAAAATTACCGCACGACGTCGAGCATTACAAGCTCTGGGTATTCTTGTATTTTCCATGATTACCCCATGTTGAAGCGTTTACTTCATCAGACCACCTTGATGCTCATCCATTAACACCAGATGAGTTACTTGAGCTAATTTGTCATCCCGAGTTAGCTTATCTAATTTCGCTTACGCCGGTGCTAGGGGCCTTATCGTTACTTTATAGTTTTTACATGAACAACTGCAACAAATGCGCGGCGGAGATACCAAGGCTCGTCTTAGAATCCTACGTATTCTAGTCCGAATGTGAGGCACGGAGGAAAGATTTCCTGTGGAGTCATATGGTGGGGTTTTAGTCGCCAGAGGTCTTCGGGATTCCCCACCTCTTAACCATCCCACCAGTACCACAATAATTTATTTTTCAGGCGGAGGTGTCAATGCACCTGTCAGGTGCTGCATCATGGACAATTTACTTTATGAAAGTATGCTAATACACAAAGAATGTTTATGAAAGTATGTTAGCTCAATATATAGTGAAGTCAGATGTACGAGCGTCTAGTCCGTCATTCATAATTCAGCCGTCGTCCATTAAAGAATATCCGCGTCTATAATCCAAAGACCTAATCCATATTCCATATAACAGTATTAGCACTAAATTCAAAAGGACAATCATAGTATACATAAACATAGGCTAGTTTCCTGCAAGAGAGAAGCGGTCAACAGTTTTCAATGATGCCGACAAGACATAATGATGTTCCAAAAATATAAAATCCGTATCGCTGATCAGTATTCTTAATCCATAATAATCGTTGCAAGTTCGTCATGTAGAGAATGATGTATCTCAGTCACGCTTTGATTGTGGCTGTTCATATGAATACCATGAGGATCTTGAAGTACATGAGTTCATACGGCCCCTAGCCCCGGATTAAGCGGAATTAGACACAAAGTTACGAAACGTAGCGCCATAGATCTTGCACGCTACGTTCGTATTTTGCTATCTGCATGCGATATGTATCGCCAAATTTGAGAAACTTTGAGTGGGGGCGCTTGGTGGGATAGCCCTGTTTTATAAGTTTCTCCAACAATGTTTTGTGACGTTGATTAAAATCGTCACATTTAACACAGGATCTAGCAAATGCTACTAAACGAGATATGTATACGCCATATGCAGGTCCCACTGGAATATTACTGTCCAGAAAGGGATAGTTTACGATGTCGAAATTGTAATCATCTCTTTTGTCATAAAGTCGACGAGAGAGAATGCCCGCTTCATTTTTATAGAGATATAGATCTACATCCAGTGAAGGTGGATATATATCCTTCACTGCGTCATTTATATAGCGATTATCCACAGCGAGAAGATCGTCTATGTAGCGTTTGGTGAATGAGAAGGAACGGGCTTTGAATGCATCGGTTTTTGAAAGCGCCTGCATATAGTCATATTCATAAGAGAACAGATACAGGTCAGCCAACAGGGGTGCACAATTAGTACCCATTGGAATACCTATATGCTGCTGATATATTGTGTTGCCAAATTTCACATAGATATTTTTAATGAGAAATTCAAGCAACTCTATAAACAAAGAAACATCCCATGAATGATATCTCTTGTATGTAGTAGAGTTAAAGAATGCTTTATGGCTTCCGACATTAATATATCTACGATCAGTTTTCTTGAACACAGATACTATTAATGAACTTAGACGGTCAATAAGGTCCTGATGAGGGATTGTAGTATAGAGAGTCGAGAAATCCCATGTGGATACATGTCTGTACGGTATGTGACCTTTAGCATCAAGTTCTTCCGTAAGACATTTTGAGTTTTTCAATATCCACATACATTCAATGCCAGAGTTCTTAGAAATAGTGGCGCAATACCTTTCCCAAAATGCTTTTACCTCCTGAAGGGCCCTCGTCAATAGGGTTGAAAGAAGCTTGGTGGTGCAGCTTCTAGAATCAGCTATAAATCTAGCTTTGTATGGTGATTTATGCATTTTGGGAGTCCAGTATATTTTTGGTATGTCGTTATGATTGGCTGGAAGACAAATACCGGAAGAAGGCGAGAAGCCGCGAGCGCGAGAATCCGTCCATTCTCGCATGCTCGCCTTCTCGATTTCTCGCCTGTTTTGCCACAAAGCAAAGACGAGAAGGCGAGAAGTCATCGACTTCTCACCTCGCAATCTCGACTTCTCGCCCGACTTCTCTCCTCGCGTTCTCGATTTCTCGCCTCGCAATCTCGACTTCTCGACTTCTCGCCTCGCGTTCTCGATTTCTCGACTTCTCGTGTCAGCAAAATACAGGGCGAGTATGCGAGAAGGCGAGTGGCCGCTACCGTCTTCCATAGAGAGCAGTTTCAATAGAAATTAATTATAGGAAGTTGGAAAGAGGATCCCAGAAAAGCGGTGTAATTTTTGGTACATTCTCGAATACCATGAACACTTAATCTGTATATCCATGTCATGTTGTTTACCTAACTCCAATTATCTTTTGTGAATATATAACTGGATGATCTTTTACCCCCTCCATAATCGGTTGTATGCCTCATTAGTTTCCGTTGTGGGATCAATGACAAATGGTGTCAGTTCAACTGAGTACGATTTGCATGGTACTACGATTCGAGCGGGAAATGAATAACAAAGGGTGGCCCCTTTCCAGCGTGATCTTGCAACATCAGCATTTTACTTTTAGAATGACAAATTATTTCGAATGTTCATTCCATCGCAACAAAGAATTTGTTCTGCAGTGTTGTGCTCTTGTCCATCATCACTACAGTTCATACTCGAGCGAAATATTGTAGTCGTTGTCTTTTAAACACGTCGTCGAAGACTTTATTGTCTTGTAGTCTCCAACCACGTTGTTCATGTCCGCTGCACCCGACCGTGGAATTGGTCAGACAAAAAAACATTTAAATCAGCCAGCACGGCTGACTAGAGCATCAAACGCGTCTTTAAAATTAACACAGCTGCCTTTTCAAAGACTGAGTGTATGGCAAGATGAAAACTACTTCACTCGTCGTTTAGAACAGTTAATTATTGCATTTTATTGCTTTCTGGTATCTGTTGAAATACATTGCAGTGTGTAACAGGAACAAAACTATGCTCAACAAAGGCTTTGTTTGCTTGAACTGAACATACGCAGATGTGTCTATTATTTTGCGAATGTTTCGTATTACATGTTTCGTATTTCTCGACTCTCTATACTACAATCCCCCATCAGGACCTTGTTGACCGTCTGGCTTCATTAGTAGTATCTGGGTTCGGGAGGACTGATCGTAGATATGATGTCGGAAGCCGTGGAGCGTTCTTTGGATTTATTGCATGCGAGGGGTGCTAATACTGTTACATGGAATATGGAATAGGTCTTTGGATTATGGACGCGGATATTCTTTAGCGGACGACGGCTGATTTATGAATGACTGACCAGACGCTTGTAATGCATTACTGCTTGGCTTATAAGTCGGTTGATCTTCTTTCCACGCTGAAACCATAGCCACAGAATAAATTTCTGTCGTTTACTAATCGATTACTATAACAATCTTAATGGATCATGGATAATGGTCAAACGGAGTTTATCACACTTGAAAGCGATACCCTTTTAATTTCGAGCATATAAGCAATACCGGCCTGCTGAAGCCAAAACCCCATTGTCTAATTATAACTACACTCTGGAAAGTATATTTATTAGATATCATGGAAAGAGTACAGCTTGCCAATATTACCTCTTCTCCCAACTTATTATATATGCCGTTTATATATTTTATATGAAATGACCCATCCTCCTCCTAGGGAATCCCATCAATTATACACATTTTCAAGGCAAGAATGAGCCGACATGCATTGCACAAAACGAGACATTGAATTTAATTTAACTGATTTTAGAAACGAAAAACCAAATGTATGATTATATGCATTGGTGCAAAACGTAGTAGGGTCACAGATTGTACGCTGTCCTTGGATGTTGATGAAACTAACATTTCCCAGACCACGACTATACACTATCTCGGGGTTACTGTCGACCAAAACATGCAATTCAGAGATCATCTCAATTCGTCTGTATCAAAACTAAATAGAGCTGCTGGCATTCTCAAGAAAGTCTCGCCATTTATTCCTATCAAAACGCGTCAAACCCTATACCACACGCTCGTATTGCCCCATCTCGACTATTGCTCTAGTGTATGGAGGCATATACCTATCACTCACATTCGCAGATTACAACGAATCCAGAATAGGGTAATGCGTGTTATTCTCGACAGTCACCCCAGGAGTCATGCTCATGACTTGCTTTCTGAGCTCAAATTTCCAAGTGAACATCAACGTATATATATTCAATAGATATACACTTATGTGGAAAGTTGTGAACCTAGCGCCTTCACATTTAACAGAACGTTTTCCATTGTTAACAAATATGACCCGGAATTTTACATTAGCCAGTGCGAACTGAATATATATGTCGACAAATGTCACCATAATTCTTTTAAATTTCATGCAACCAGAGCATGGAATGAGCCGCCTGGTGATATCCAGTCCTCAAAAATATACACTACTTTTAAATTCAAATGTCGTAAATTTGTAATGGCTCAGATACCAAAGTTTGTTTAAACTTTTGATTGTCTGTGATAAAACCACTGTATTGTAAGTGATATAACTGTGATATGCACATTTATATTGTGTGATTATTTTTTCATATATATATTTTTTGTTTGCTATATTTTTAATGTTATTGGCTCCATTGTAAAACAGTTGATATAACTGACATGGATTCCCAATAAAACTGAAACCGAACGCAGTTAACGTTATAGTCAACAAGGGCTAAATTCTGTGAAGAACAGTTGCTACAATGTTATATGTGGCGGGGAGGTTAGACAAACCAATAGAAACTACAATACAGCGCTTCACTCTCCGGATCGTTATATAAAACCACGCCGATTGTAGTCTCCACATTTTCTGTAACCTGCAGACTCACATGCACATAGAGTAAAGCATTTAATTGGGCCTATTGGGCCATGTAAGAGAAACGCAATGGGCGACTGCATGTAGGGAACCTTCGTTGAACCTAGAAAAGCTACCTGGCAAGATGTATTGCACAAGGTGTCCCCGGTTTGAAGATCCTTACATGAGGAACTGCCCTTTAATGGAATGGCCTTTAATTGCATGATTGTTGTGTTATACTACCTAGGATTTCGTGAAGTGAGTCATTTCCATGCATTTTAATGCAAAAGACAAAAGCAGAGCACCACTGAACATTTTTTCTGTTGGCGATGTAATGAACATTCGAGTTCTTTTATCATTCTAAAAGTGAGATGGTAATATTGAAAAAGTCCACACTAGATTAAAATCTAGTAATATTGAATTAGGCGTTATAATTATTGCTGCATAAAATTGTTTTGAAACCAATACATGCATCGTTTCAACATAAAATTGAATGTCTTGTGATATAATAATTGATGTCAGCTGTTTGAATAAAATAATTGACTTTGCGTTTCCTTGTGTTTCAATTTTCAATTCAACTGGAACGTTTTCATTTCCAATTAGCCGAATGCAAAGAACAAGAAGGACCACCATCGAACGCTTAATATAATAACGCGAAATAAAACAACACTCTTCACGTGACTTGATACTATACTCGCATTCTACTATTTATTGCTGATTCCATGTGTCAACCAAATAATGAAAGTATTTGCCATCCAACTAAGAGTGCAATCACGCTTTGAGCCAAGGGTGAAATATGTTTTACAAATTTTCTCAAATTTGGCGATACATATCACATGCTGATAGCAAAATTATAGCGGGGCGTACAAGATCTATGGCGGTACGTTTCGTAACTTGTGTGTAATTCCGCTTAACCCGAGGCTAGCGGCCGTATGACCCTATGTATTTCATGATCCCCATAGTGTTCATATGAACAGTCCCAATCTAAGCGTGAGTGAGATACATCATACTCTAGATAACGACTTTACCACGTGTATCATATGGATTAAGAATACAGGTCAGCGATACGAATTTGACATTTTTGGAACATCATGATGTCTTGCTGGCATCATTGAAAACTGTTGACCGCTTCTGTCTTGCAGGAAATTATCCTAGTTTTATGTATACTATGATTTATCCTTTTAATTTGGTGCTAATGTTATTATAAGAATAATGTCTTTGGCTTAGAAAAATTGCGCTGTCAAGGCAATTATGCGATTACAGATCTCTGGGTGGAATCAAAAAATAATACTAAATGATTCATATTCAATCTAATTCATTTTCCGTGTTTTAAAACCGCTGTGTTCGCAGAGATTAACCTCGCTGTTACAGAGATGTATCATATATTACGGTTTTTACAACAGCGTGAACTTTCAACATTAGCATATTACTTTTACTTTTGTCCATTACTGCGGTTCTTAGTCGAGCGTGGTCTTTGAGCAGAAGACGTTGTCTCTTGTTGTCTATGTTTAGTCCCACCCAAGTGATATTCATTTCCACCGTATTTGTTCAGGGAGTTGACCAGACAATGAAACAATTAAATCATTCGGCACGGCATGTAGTGCGACGTCAAATTTAACTCAGCTGCATTTTCAAAGAATGAGTGTATGACGGTATGATTTTTGTGTGTCGAGCCGCAATCAGAAAGCAAATTTACTCGGATTTTAGTGCTGTTAATTGTTGCGTTTTATAGTATTCTGTTGTATGTTGAAATACATTGCAGTGTAGAACGGGAACGGACAAAGTCTTTGCTGCCTTGAAATTAACATTCGACGATAAGTCTAAAAGTAAACGCCCACGCTCAAATACGAACCGTAATATTGCGAATGTTTTATGTAACATGCAGTGCGGTAGACAAAAAAATCGGTATTTCGTCTTTCTAAACCAAAATCTCCAGTCATATTGTTCTTTCACTAACGAATTAGTATAGCGACAGTAGTGATCATGGAAAATGGCAAAAAGGATAATTCTTTACAGTTGCAACCAATATTTTTTTTTATCCCGAGAATAGAAGCAATTTATCATTATCACTACACGGTATATACCGGCTTACTGAAACCAATGCACGATGGCCTAACTATACTATGAAATTGAATTGTGTTTACTAAATGTCATGGAATGGGTGCAACTTTCCAATATTATCTCTCCTTCCAATTGATCAAATATATTATATATGCCCTTGGTATATTCAATATGGAATGAGCTATTCTCCTTATTACATGATCAATATACAAGAAATCTCCGCTATTTTGCACATTTTCAAGGCAAGGATGAGCCGAGGTGCAGTGCATATAACCATTCATTGAATTTAAATGATTTTAGAAACGAAAGCAGTTAACTTGGTGATTCTAATCAACAAGGGCTGATCGAACAGATGATCATTGCAATTTTTCGCTCTACGAGGAGGCCAGGCATGGAATTGAAATCTAAAATACAACGCTTTTCTCTCCGGGCCGCTATATAACACCACACCAACTACGATAAAAACGGTCTGTCTCCACGTTTCGTGTAACAAGCAGACTCACACGCCCATAAACGGAAGCATTTTATTGCAAGGTTGTGTTTTACTACCCACAATCTCGTGCAGCAAAGGTACTTTCCAAGGTTAGCTATCAGTTCCGCTGTGTGCATTTCACCACTGTAATGGACAAGAGCAGAATACTGCCGAACAAAACTCTTTATTGCGATGAAATGAACATTTGAAATCCTTTCTTATTCTAAAAGTAACATGCTAATGTGGAAAGTTCACGCTGTTGTAAAAACCGTAATATTCCGAGCATTCGCCTTCCGAATGGCTCAAACCTTCATTTAGAGCTATCTCGGTTCCTTTCTCGAAACTCATCGAATGACTATGAGGGAAATCGAGGTGACTTTGTGCTCCGAGAGAAACCAGGACAAAACTGGGACAACAATCGATAGAGATAAATCAGACCCTTCGAAACGAAACATTTGTAGGTATTATTTGGTTATCGAGAAACCGTCCCGACCGAATGGACGTGACAAGTTACCATACCAAACATGTCTGGCAAATTGCAGCCCTATATACAAACTGAAATCATAACCGCTCGTGGAAATCTGTTCCAATAATGCTCGCTGCAATAAGTTCATGACTTGTGCTGTCATAATCAATGTCATGTAAATATATCTTCATGAATATTGCTAAGATTGCTTTATCTTCATGGAGTAAAATTCAGCTTGCTTCATCTTCAGCACTTATCCATTCAATCAGGTAAGTTTTGCCCTCATCCTTCAGCTTTGAACCACTTTTAGGGACTAGCGTTGAGGACGTTGACGAATAGAGCTCACAGCGACCCCCATCACTCTTCCTAACGATGTCGCAATGGACGTGTTTACTGCAGACCGCGGCGCACTCCACAAGTGACCTGACCAGCGTAGCTTGCTTACATTCTCCGTCCACAGTCATTCCTCGCTGAAGTGTATATCTCAACCCATGGACGTGAATACTTCGACCTGTTAAAATAGAAACTTTTCTTGTAACAGTGATCGACTAATATATTACCATACAAGTCGAGTGAATACATGATCATCATATGAAGTTGGGATCTAGGAATTACATTTGTTTAGTCTTTATTTAATGCTGCGATGATACTCATATGCTGAAAGCCAAATGTCCCAAGTAATCGGAAACTGAGTTATCGAACTGAAATACAAGCGTCTATTCCGTCATTCAATATTCAGCTGTAGTCCAATAAGGAATTCCCGCGCTCATAATCCAACTTTGAGCGATATGCAAGAGGTGGGAAAAAATGACGACTTCTGGCGACTAAAAATCATCCATATATGACTACAGGAAACATCCATCGGCACCTCGTATTCAGAAACGATAATACGGTGGATTCTTGGACGTAGCCATAGTATCTCAGCCGCGCTTTTATTGTAGCTGTTCATGTGTGGAATATAAAGTATCCACACGGCCCCTAGCACCGGCTCATTCGGAATTAGATACGCTAGCTCGGGAGCTGTGTTAAACAACTCATCTGATGTTAATGGATGAGAACCGTGGATGTCTGATGACGTAAACGCTTCAATGTGAGATAAACCTGGTAAATGCCTATTCCATATTACAGCAGTAGCATCAAATTTTAAAAGGCAAAAACCAAGTAAACTGATTGTGCTATCAGCATGTGATATGCATCGCCAAAGGAGATGGTATGGTAAAGCGGGTTTTTTGCCCACAGCCAGCCGACTCATAGGAATGTACATATCTTGTCGCCATCTGTCAATTACAACGCAATGTACAAATTGTCGTCGGCGTCAACTGTCAATCAACGGACTAAATGTTACGATGAAAAAAATGCCATATTTTCGGTACCAAGGTGTTATTATTTAACCACGTTGCAGTCGACTTTACATGCACATATTGGAGAACAAGTACACAATTTAGACGAATGTATTGCCGTTGTGACGGGAAGCGACTGATCGTTCGATTTCAATGCTTGACTAGCCCGTAATGTCCACACGGTATCGTGTCATCGGTTAACAATATTTATTTTACTTTTAATTGGTCCATAATGATAGCCTAAAATCTTATTTCAGATATACTGAATGCAATTTTTTCTTTACAAAAATGAGAATGATTGAAATAACTTGTCGACGTCACACATGTTGCTCTCCTGGGATTCGAACTCGGTAAAAGAAAATTTCGAGGTGCTTGTGATCCAACGTGCGTATCCACTACACCACGAAATACGAACAAATGTAACAGGCTATTTTGTCACTTTAATCAACTCACGAAAACTTCAAACGTTATGATTCATAACTTTTCCTTTTTTAGTATGAAGGACTCCTTGGACCAAAAAGAATTTCCAGCAGTGGGGGTATAATGTTGCCGCACAATACCAGGTTAAATGGCGTTTTGGTCCAAGGGGTCCTTCGCGTCTAAATACGTGTCTGAAGGACTCGATTTAGACCCTTTTTTCACGAAACAGCGCAAGCTGTGGATTTCAATTTCATATCATAACTATAATCATAACGCAATCGCACTAAAACTTTCCCATATTGTGTACTTATATTTTCTCTTGCTGTTACATTAAAACGCAAGTATTTTTATGTCATTTTATTTTTTCGATTTCAACCGCACCACGTATAGGTCAAATCTCGATTTATCGTACCATCACCTTTGAGAAACCTTGAGTCGAGGCGCTTGGACGCATAGCTCTGTTTCATAAGTTTCTGTAATAATGTTTTGTGATGTTGATTAAAATCGTCATATTCCACACAGGATCTAGCAATACTATTAGGCAGTTGAATAGCTATATGCTGTTGATATATTTTGTTGCCAAATCTCACATAGATTTTATTAATGAGAAACTCTATAAACAAATAAACATCCAATGAACGATGTCCCTTGTTTGTTGTTGAGCTACAGAATCCTTTATGGCTTCTGAACTCTACACATCGGCGATCAGGTGTTCGAATTGAGAGCTGTAGTTAAAGATCGAAAGCTAGACTATCGGTCGATAACTTAAGTTTTTTACTTTACGGTTTTCGAAACCTGAAAAGTTTCCATATCGGGGTAATTATCCGGAGCGCGCCCAATTCGTGTGAGTCGTTTCCGCATTGACTCGCGCACCTATTCGGTGTTCTGATTGGCCAATAATAGGATATGCAAGAGGCGGGAAAAATTGATGACGTATGGCCTCTAAGGGGCAACTATATAACACTACAGGAAAGCTTTCCTCGGTACCTTACACTAAAACCCGAGAATACGATGGATCCTCGGACGTAGCCTTTATCTCAGTCGCCCTTTTATCGCAGCTGTTCATGTGGAGATTATGAAGTATCCACACTACACCTAGCACCGGCTTTAGCGGAATTAGATACGCTAACTCGGGAGCTGTGATGACAGATCAGCTCAAAGAAATAACTCATCTTATGTTAATGGATGAGCATCGAGGACGTCTGATGGAATAAACGCCTCAACGTGGGGTAGACCTGGTAAATGCAAGAATACCCTGAAAGATTATCCTGTAATGTCCGACGTCGTACAGCTTAATTTCCCACCAATACAATACAAATATAAATATATTTTTATATATAGAGGCACGAGTTTAGGGATCGGGTTTCATTTCACGACAACCGTATATAGTTGCAATGACCGCTAACCTACACTCTATGAGCGGAAGGTGTGAAAACGCTGGGATTTGAACAGTTACACCTTCTATCTGTACGTTTACATCCGTATAAGGTAAACTGAGATGTAGAAAAGGTGTATTTCAAAGAATACTGTCATCAATCCGGATGTTGCGCCTTTAAAAATATACAATTTGCTAAACGGTGTAAAGGGAATGCAAATAATCAATATCACCTAACTCGCGAATCACATCATGAAGATGCATTGAATATTTGTTGATATTGCAGCAGATATTTTAGTGGTAATGCGGATCGATACTGATTCCATTGACTGGTATGGTATATGTATTTTATTATTTTAGCGTACGTATTTTAGCAGACGACTACGTTGTACCAAGATATGGATATTTAGAAATATATTGCAAGGTGTACTGTACACCAATGGAAGGCGCATTTCTACATTTTTAGGGTTAGCATTTCTACATTTACACCAATGGAAATTCGATTTTACATCTTCCTGTCAATGTTACACCTCCCAGAGTGTTTTTCTACACCTTTCTGGTCATGATTTCCCCTCATAGGATTGCGTTTCTACACATTCTGGTCAAGATACAGGTCTCTGGGGTGTTTTTGTTGAACAATTCAATGTGCTGTTCCCCTTCAGGTTTGTGTCGAAACGCCTCCCAATTCGCCTGTATACACCTTTTAGTTAAAATTACACCATCCAAGGTGTTTTTCTAAACCTGCTTTTAGCGCTCCAGTGATTTTAGGCTCCTACAGTCTGGGTCGATTTACGTACTACACATTTCTCCTGTATGTTTAATGAATTAAAAATCCGTGTACTTCACAACATGTGCAACTTCGGGAATTTCAAACATATCAGGTTTTCACCATTTAGATTGGATTAGGCTCATCAAAATAAACTGTTCGTTTATCATTTCCAGGCTCATGGGATCACAGTGATAACATGTATCTTATACCGCCTGAGGGCATTGGAGTTTAAAATATTGCGACAAGCAGCTTTCGTGTAAAATTAGGGCGGGTGGATGGATTTTATTATAATATTTAGTTGTATTTCTAGTTAAGGTATCAAGTAATTGAAATATACATCTTTTGAAACAAGATGATTGATATATTGTTGATATTTTCCCACAAAATTAAAGGCGTCTTTGTGCAGGATTTCCTTTTTTGTTAGCACACGTTCGTTTTAGACATTGAGGAAAATACTAGTAATATTCGGGACAGAAAGAAAATACAGAGCGAGCGTATATTTAACATGCGCGACGGGGTATTAGCCCAATGCCTTAGCTCCATAAATGGCAATGTTTGTGCACTTTTGGAAGCAAGCGTGACATTTGGACGCATAGCTTGATATGACCATACCGATTAGTTGTAGATAAAGAAGCATAATTGTTGGTAACGCTCCCTATAGCCAGGTGACACCAGCTGGTGGCATGGTGGTTTATCCTGCACAAGCCGCATCGGGTCCCTTACCACTTAGGCTAGGGAGTTGAAACTTTCCACAATATATCTTGGGGTCAAGCTCTAATAGCAAATTTTAAAAAACACCAAGATGCCCGCTCTGATGACGTCATAGCGACGTCATAGTATTGAAAATGCATTTTGGGGTTGATAGTTTCTCTCAGATATTGAATTTACCTACTTCTCTGATTCTCTGCTCGAAGAGGTATGCAAGTAAGCTCAGAATAACCCAATTTGATAGGCAAAAGCCTCATGCAGTGAGTTCTCTGAGTTCTTAATCGTTTCGAAGAGAGAGACCTGGTTTTGTTAACTATCTGAAATACTTCAGATTCATCTACAACCCATGCTGTGCTAACCCATGCAGTCAAATCAAATCTCGGAGGATATATGTGACTCGGTTTGTTTGCAACGGTATGCGACTACAGTGGACATGTAGAGCATTCATAAATTATGTCTGCTCAAAATCTGGGTTTTTGACACCCCTTTGTACGCTTCTTGTACGCGAAGGCCCAAAACCTCCTCTCCTCCCGTACGTGCGAATACTGAGTCAGGATATAAAAGTAGTTCAGCCGTAAACTGATATGTACCCCATCTCTTGTTTCCCCTCACTGAAAAATTTAATGGATAGCATTAATTATAAGTATGTCCCTTTCCCAACTACTCAGAAAATTGTGCAACTGAGAAATAAAATATTACTGTAACTAAAGGCGTCGCAAATTGCTAATATCATGTATATTGTGAACTACGAGTAAAAGGTAGATACACAAACTGTTAAAATTGTGAGATATGTAACAAGTGGGAAAAAATTGACTAAGTCTGTCGACTAAAAGCAACAATATTACTCCACAGGAAAGCCTCCATCGGCATCTGACCTTCAGACTAGAATACAGAGGATTCTAGAACATAACATTGGTATTTCAGTTGCAGGTTTAACGCGGATTTTCATGTGGAAACTATGCAGTAATCACACGGCCTTTACAACGGCTGAAGCGGAATTAGATACGCTAGCTCGGAAGCTGTGACGACAGATCAGCTCAAATAAGCCACTCATCTGAAGTTAATAGAAGAGCATCTAGGGCGACCGATGGAGTAAGCGCCTTAACATGGGGTAAACATGCCGACACTATCATAGTCCCGACGGGAAAATACCAACCCCAGCCAGGCAAGAACTCTCTAAGGAGAACCAATGATTAAATAAAACAATACAAATAAACAATTAAAAGTAGCTAACCATATTCGCTTGCAACCCCCTTCAGAATATCCAGGATGCAGGGTTTGGCACCTTGAGGATACACGCGCAGACAACAAACATCCAGCGGGGACCATAAAGATGATTCATAAAGTCGGACATTTTCAGGTCTTTTGATAGGAATAACGGTCTGATAAAACTAAACATAATTAATCTTTGACAAATGCTATAAGGGATATAATTACAAGCGTCTAGTCCGTCATTCATAATCCAGCCGTCGTCCATTAGAGAATATCCGCGTTCATAATCAAAAGACCTATTCCATTTTCCATATAACAGTATTAGCACCAAATTCAAAAAGACAATCATAGTATACATAAACATAGGCTTTTTTCCTGCAAGAGAGAAGCGGTCAACAGTTTTCAATGATGCCGGCAAGACATCATGATGTTCCAAAAATATCAAATCCGTATCGCTGATCAGTATTCTTAATCCATAATATTCGTTATCGAGTGGTCATCTAAAAAAAGATGTATCTCAGTCACGCTTTGATTGTGGCTGTTCATATGAGTACCATGAGGATCTTGAAGTACATGGGTTCATACGGCCCCTAGCCCCGGGTTAAGCGGAATTAGGCACAAGTTACGAAACGTAGCGCCATAGATCTTGCACGCTACGTTCGTATTTTGCTATCAGCATGCGATATGTATCGCCAAATTTGAGAAACTTTGAGTGTAGGCGCTTGGTTGAATAGCCCTGTTTTTTAAGTTTCTGCACCAATGTTTTGTGACGTTGATTAAAATCGTCACATTTAACACAGGATCTAGCAAATGCTACTAAGCGAGATATGCATACGCCATATGCAGGTTCCACTGGAATATTACTGTCCAGAAAGGGATAGTTTACGATGTCGAAATTGTAATCATCTCTTTTGTCATAAAGTCGACGAGAGAGAATGCCCGCTTCATTTTTATAGAGATAGAGATCTAAATATGATGTGCCTGTAGGGCTATCTGTAGTTTCCTTCAAATCCAGTGATGGTGGATATATATCCTTCACTGCGTCATTTACATAGCGATTATCCACAGCGAGAAGATCGTCTATATAGCGTTTGGTGAATGAGAAGGAACGGGCTTTGAATGCATCGGTTTTTGAAAGCGCCTGCATATAGTCATATTCATAAGAGAACAGATACAGGTCAGCCAACAGGGGTGCATAATTAGTACCCATTGGAATACCTATATGCTGCTGATATATTGTGTTGCCAAATTTCACATAGATATTTTTAATGAGAAATTCAAGCAACTCTATAAACAAAAAAACATCCCATGAATGATATCTCTTGTATGTAGTCGAGCTAAAGAATGCTTTATGGCTTCCGACATTAATATATCTACGATATCTACGTTTTCTTGAACACAGATACTATTAATGAACTTATACGGTCAATAAGGTCCTGATGAGGGATTGTAGTATAGAGAGTCGAGAAATCCCATGTGGATACATGTCTGTACGGTATGTGACCTTTAGCATCAAGTTCTTCCGTAAGACATTTTGAGTTTTCAATATCCACATACATTCAACGCCAGAGTTCTTAGAAATAATGGCGCAATACCTTTCCCAAAATGCTTTTACCTCCTGAAGGGCCCTCGTCAATATGGTTGAAAGAAGCTTGGTGGTGCAGCTTCTAGAATCAGCTATGAATCTAGCTTTGTATGGTGATTTATGCATTTTGGGTGTCCAGTATATTTTTGGTATGTCGTTATGATTGGTTGGAAGACAAATACCTCTTTCCCTGAGAAACTTTTTGTGATTGTTAAATAAATCTTCCAGAGTAAATGCAGTTTGGGAGTAAGTAGACGTATTTGATGAAGGTATGTCTACACTCAATTCTTTAACCAGCACCTGGTAATAGTAATATTTACATATGAATATTATATTATTCGGAGCTTTGTCTGCTGGGACTATGACGAATTTACTCTGGAGATTTGGTAGAACTTCTTGCGAATTGAGGTTTCTCAGTACTGGTTTGCTTGGGGAAGAGTACTTCTGTCAATATGGCGGATTGTTTCAACGACCTTGCTCTTGGTGAGGTCCAGCCAATCAGCGAGTACTGTAGGTTCAACTTTTTCTCGCTTAGACCAATCAATAACGTACTGTTCCAATGCAGCCAGGACTATCTTCTGGTCGGCCTGCAGATTTATTCTTCTTGGCTCTCTATATTTAGGTCCTTTCATCAGGAGTAATTTTAGATCCTTATCACTCACCACATCAAGGTCACCAGTCACAATATGTTTGCATGGTGTATAGATAAAGTTCGACCATTCACAATCACAACTATAGCCTCCTGACGTGTATAAGTTCCAGTCAAACTCCTGGACAGCATTGGAGTAATTGAATATTTTGGTGGCTATAGATTTAGTGTACTTATATGACATGCAAGGAGGTTCTGTGAACTTAAAGTAGTTTGGTACAGCGTTGCGTACCTCTGGATCATTCAGGATTCCAGGTAAATTAATGATGTCCAGTCCTTTATCTAAGTAGTTGAGTTTCAAGAAAAGCCGATCTTGTGAGGTTTCGATTATGTTCACTGGACGATACAACCGAAAATACGCTATATCTTGACATACTTTAATGATTTTTGATGGTATTATATTTCCTAAAGACGCAGATTGTTGTATATCTCTGGCTATTTGATCTAAAGCTCTCAGAGGTAACGCATACAGAACTGTACGTAAGCTATGTATACTATTGGGTGTGTTAGTTAAACCCACTAAGTAATTTAAAGTGATATGATCGTGAATCGTCGAACTATTAAACTTTCGCCAACCATGGCTGCGATGTCTCCGTTGATGGGGTTTAAATAGTTGGGTAATGTTGGATATATTTGAACGGCGGTTTGTAGCATTGCCGAACCGACTGACATTATCATTTAAACCAAACGGAAACACTGACCCAAGTTCTAGCATCCAGAATAATTCCCGCTCTCGGATTTTTCTCTCAAATCCAAAAGGGGAATCCTTAGTAGATGGATAGACGACGTCTATGATCTGAATACTAAAGTTATCCCAGCCGTGGTCGGGTCCAGAAAAATGCCCACCTATAAGCAATTGCTTTTTCCTAACGGATTTTCTGTGACCGTTCACCCTAAGATGGAGTCTTTGGGTGGCCTTGCCAACATACTGTTGACCACACTTCTTACAGGAAACTAAATAAATACAGTGTGTAGTAGAACAACTAAGATCAACATACGAGTTAACAGAATATGAGTTACCAGTTAACGCGGAACTAAATGAAGCTGAAGTATTAAAGAGTGGACACGTGAGACATCCACGATGTCCACACTTATTGAAATTATTACATGTAGAATTCGGTGCTAAACAATCATCAAGCGCAATATTACAAGGTTTGATGTCGTGGCCTTGCTTTGCTGTCAGAAATATCTGTCATTTGGATTGAAAAAGGTCTTAGTGCATTTCGAACTATTAGAGACTCGGCCGAGAAACCTGCACTAAGGTTCCTCGGGTCTGTCTTCATATTTTTTCTTATAGTACTGAAAACTTCTAGAATTTTCCTGGCATTACGAATATATTAGAGACAAAACATCAATGGTTCAATTTTTCATGATGGGTTCAGCTTCCATGATCTAACCAAGGTCCAGGTACTTCTCCGTATTCACTCTAGGGATTACTTTCCATGTTTCCAAATTTAACGAGATAAAACACATCCCTCCCATTTCAATGTGATATATCTTACCCGTGGTGAAAGGTTAGGGTCATCAAAACAATGTCAATATATATTTTCCTCCGCGGCTTTGGTAACATGAATATCCTAGTATATTTGAATAACGTTTTCATATGCCAGTTGTAAATGTCACGAAAACCCAAAGTTTAGGTCTCTCGGTATCGGTAATGAGTTTCATGTCGGATGTGAGACTATCTCACAGAACGTCTTCCCATGAAGACGATATACCATGACAAGAAGCAGCTGTCATATGTTAAATGTTTATCATTGCATGCAGTTACGAACTTAAAACATTGTACATATCCAACTGAATCTCTCTGTTATTTTATGTTATATCTTTGCACTGTCTTGTACGGTTGTATGCAATAAAGAATGACACCCGGGGTTGATGAAATTCTGAATGAAGTTTTAAAGTTTAATCCTGTGAAGGATATACTGTAAGTTTTCTTTAATCTGTGTTTTGAAAATGATTTACTGCTACATGTAGATATTTGGTTGCAAGCCATATTATTTCCAATACCGAAAGATACTAAGCGTGACCCAAGAATACCACTGTGGGATAAGTATATTGTCCTGTTTGTATAAAGTATAGTAGTGTGTTGAACAAAAGAATTTGTACATTTGCTGACCAAAATAATCTTTTTGCCGAAGAGCAAAATGGTTTTAGATCTGATAGATCATGTATTGGTCATATATTTACTACCAATAGTATTGTTGATAACAGTATATATAGTGGCAAGCCAGCATCTGTATGCTTTATAGACCTCCAAAAGGCTTTTGATTTAGTCAACGGAAGTTTACTTTATTACACTGAACGAAAGATCTATCTCCCCCGTATCCAAAAATGTAAGCAAATATTTTTTGCGATTTTTTACCGCCGATCTATTCATATCGAAACATCAAAACTGGACAGATTCATAAGTGCCGCCATTACAAGGGCTTGCGTCTATTTTATCCAATCAGAAATGCCTCTTTTCTGTTTATATAAATGGATTACTTGAGGAACTTAAAAGTTGTGACGTAGGTGTCAATGTTAATTGGTAAAAAGATCTCCGTGCTAGCGTATGCCGATGACATATCTATTTTCTCAGATTATGACGATGATCTCCAAGAACTGTTTGATGCTGTAAATGGATGGTGTAAGAAGTGGAGATTTAACCCCTATCTCCGGAACGACAAAACATTGAGAACTGATACTCCGTGACTTTGTAGCTTATCATATTGGGGTCATTTTGAGCCTATTAGCATGACCCCCCGAGCAGAGAATCATGGCTAAATTCAAAATGGCGACCATGTGAGCTACCAGAAAAGTGATGTTTTCGTCGGATTTCTTCAAAATTTGTGCTTTTCTGCGTGGAAGAGTCGGTAAAACATATTTTATTTCGTATGCGATTATGAATTACTAATTTATCATGCAGTTTTTGCGAAGAAAACCTTTAAATAAGAGAAATCTGATCGAAAAATCGGCCAAAAATGCCATTTTCGAAAATGACTGCGGTACACCCCAAATCGCTCAGGCCAGATAGGGTTAATGTTCATAACAGTAAATCCAAAAGTGTGCATTGTAGGGAAAGTAGACAGCCAAGAAGTAAATAAATCTTCAAAAATGGAGACAGAGTTATTGATTACATAGAAAATTATAAATAACTCGATGTTATATTCAATTAACGCATGCAGTTTAATACTGCGACCAATTTATTTTCTGATTCAGCTAATCAAGCCCTAGACACATTAAATAGGAAATGCTATTTTCTATTAGCATACTAGAAAATACTATTATTTCCCCACCTAGGCCATTTCCGAACTGGACATTTCTCTTTGTACTGGAATTATACAGCTGAAAAAACATTATATTTGTTCAATATAATTCTTTATATTTATCTTTATTATTAAGAATTATCCATGCGAAGGTGTGAATTCACAACCGAGAGGGTGTTAGCTCTGGGACAAATAATTTACACCTCCAAGAGATATAATTTTGCACCTTTTCACTTAACAGTGTAGGTTTTCGATACGACAAATAAAGTTTCCGCTTCGACAACTTAAGTTATGGACAACTGGCCGGGATTGTCGGTATTAAGAATGGGAAAATCGAAGTTAGAAAACGGAGTCACGGGGTTGTCTGGTAGACGCCTTAGTGTTTGCCGTTCACTGAGGATCTTAATTCGAAAACCATATTTTTGCTCTTCGACAAACATAAGTTTTGGGTTCGATAAATGCGATTCTAGATTATTTGGAAATTTAGTCTTCCATATCGCGTGGTATATTAATACTACAAGAGAGTAGTATGTGTGCTATAACTGCACACTAAATTGCCAAATCGGTGTGAAACAAACGGTGGTCCCCAGAAACCAGTGTTCAGTCTTCTATGCTTTGCCTCGGGCGGGGTATTATATCCAAGTGACCCTTGATGTCAGTGTTCGGGCTGGGTTAAATCATAGTAAGCGGACGCTCAGATGTGGGGGAACCACCATTTCTATCACACCGATTCCGGCTCTTGGTGGATTTTCAATGGCAAACATACAGTATATTAAAATACAGTTACGGTTGTCCAAGTGCTAATGAATACGAGATAAAAACATAGCATTTACGATCCCTGTTCTACCTTTTGTTCCTTCTTGTACACATGCTTGAGATGAAGTTGGGGTCGGTGAAGTTTCTCCTTGACCAATCGTCAAAGTTAACCGCTGTGCCGTTGTAGTTTCTTCTTGTACAATAACCGTTGGAGATGAAGTATGAATTGGTGAAGTTTCTTCTTGACCAATCGCCAGAGTTGACTGTCGTACCGTTGTAGTTTCTTCTGTTGCACTTGTCGGAGATGTTTTTGGAGTCTGAGTTGTTTTTTCTTGACCAGTCGCCATAGTTGATTGTACTTCCGTTGTAGTTTGTGTTTGTACAATTGCCGAAGACAAATTTGGGATCTCTGTAGCTTTTTCTTGTCCAATCGTCAGAGTTGACTGCCGTATCGATGTACTTTCTTGTTGTACACTTGCACCAGTTGACTGCATTGCCGATGTAGTTTGTTTTTGCGAAAGTGTCGCCTGTGTTACCGAGTGAGTTGTCGGACTTTGGCATATGTAAGCGTATTTCTGGTCACATGACTGCGTGAACCACCCTGAGCTCCAGTGAGGATATGCGTGATGGCCTTCAGGATATGCCACATAGTCCCAGTTGTGACTTTTAACCACAACACATTTATCTGTTACAAGGTGATCAGGCTCTCCTGTACTGAAATCCCAATTGTCCCAGATTCGCGGACTGTGATATTCCCAACGAAAGTCATTAGGATTTGTCGAGTTTTCTGGGAGTCTAAGTCCAATCCAGCTTGTTTTCATGCTGAAATGGTGAAGAATTTAAGAAACTGAGCTTCGTTATTTGAAAAGAATTATATACCTGTGTTCATATCCCCAGACAGGTTTGGGCTATTTGAATGGACTTCTTTGAAAAGAATGGTCGCAACTGCAAAATAGTAGAATACCCTTCCCCTATACAGATTTCCTCTACAGCCATTCTCTACAGTGTCACTCCCTACAGCCACAGGGCTCCATCTCAACCCCCACCCCACTCAACAGTGTCACACCCCTCCTCCCCCTAAATCTACTGGACACCATTTCTAAGATCATATCACTACCTAGTGGCACGCTGTCACACACGTACTTATATACAGTACTACCCAGTTACACGGGCGCATGGACGGACGCATGGCTTCTTTCATAGTTTTGATGTTGCGAATATATGTTAGCTAAAAATGTAGTCTCGTATCAAAACAATGTAATGAAATCTGCATTAAATCTCAATGCTTCGAAATTTCTATAGCTAAAAGTACAAAATCATGAAAAAGTTATACCATATATTGGACAAATGACTAGCAATATATTAAATGGTGTAATGGTGGGATGTCTATTGACAAAGTAACAAGTGCTAGTCCAAATTTCAGCCAACACTTCACCACGATGGTGAATATTGAAATGGACTGGTAATACCATCCAAACCGTCCAAATATCCATAATAATTTGAAATCAAATATAACAAGCTGAGTAGCCGGCCGGTCCTCCGCCATGTAGCCAGTTTGAGAGCATACAGCATATACGCTTCCAATATCTCCTTAAATATAACTTGGAAATGTGTATGTGGAAAGAGACGTTTATCTGGAATTGTTGAGACAAGTTGAGGAATGGGTAGTGTAACACTGGAATGTAAATCTGTAGTTATATATGGATTTTGTGGATGGTGAGGTTTATAAATTTGAAAGAAACCAATCGATGTGTGGATTGCGGAATACCGAGCGGTCGAGACAATTCAGCATCAAAATAACTGTAAGCGATGGGTGGTTTGGCTCGTATCATAGATTTTGTGTTCGCAATATACGAGCTAGGTACGTTGATTTGTAGATTTACGGGAAAAATAATAAATATGTAGGTTGGTGGATTTTATAACGTCTAGACAGTGATACTTACTGATTGAAAGATGGCCAATAGCAGCCATATTGGATTACATACTACCTAAATAAAAATCATTACCAATGGCCGTCTAACTGCATGTGAAGCCCCTTCTCAAGTTTGAAGTTAATCGGACAGATTGTTCTCAAGATACCGCATTCACAAGATGCAGGATGGACGGAATTCAAGATGGTCAATGGCAGCCATCTTGGATTACATACTACCTCAATGAAAATCAATACCAATGGCCATCCATTGATGTGAATTAAGCACCTTCTCGAGTTTGAAGTCAGTCGGACGAATTGTTCTCATGATACCGCATTCACAAGACCCAGGACGGACGGCATCCAAGATGGTCAAACGCAGCCAACTTGTAATTACATACTACCTCAATAAAAATCAATAAAAATGACCGTCTAACATATGTGAAGCGCCTTCCCAAGTTTGAAGTAAATCGGACAAATTGTTCTCACGATACCTCGTTCACAACATGCGGGGCGGATAGAATCCAAAATAGTTAATGGCAGCCATCTTGGAAAGAATGTCAATGGCAGCCAACCTCAGTGAAAATCAATACCAATGGCCATCTAACTAATGTGAAGCACATTCTCGAGTCTGAAGTCGATAGGTTGAGTTGTTCTCAAGATATCGTGTTCACAAGATGCGGGATGGACGGAATCCAATTTGGTCAATTGCAGCCATCTTGGATTACTTATCTAAGAGAAAATCAACACCAATGGCCGTCTAACTGATGTGAAGCGGCTTCTCAAGTTTGAAGTTGATTGGTCGAACTGTTCTCGAGATATCGCGTTCACAAGATGTGGGACGGAAGGAAGAACGGACGGAAGGACGGACGGCTAGCATTTCCAAGTCCTCCCACCACTTCGTGGCGGAGGACAACAAAAGCGATACTTCGAAGCTCCTGCTGACTTACGACTCTATGAACTCTGCCATTTTAAGATGTTCTTCCTCCGTTGAAGGAGTAACGAGAGTCCATCCGTTTTCTTCGCACACATATTTAGCTTCTTGATACCCGACTTTAGTGTTGTTGTATGTGTAGAATGTATCGGCAACTGTGGACAAAAGGCAAAATACACTAAGGCTATTACATCAAAATCCTTTCAGTAAAATGTTCTGATTCCAAACAATAGACGTTGATGGATAACTATGTCGCTGTAGTGTAGAGTTTCAGAGCTAATGTATTTGTAGATAGATCGAATTACGCTCTGTAATTTATGACTAAGCTTGACTAACCATGGGCAAGGTGAGGTAGCGACAATAGATGGACAAGGCGAGGTGGGACACTACATGGGCAAGGTAAGGAAGAGATACTAGATTAACAAGATAAGGTAGGGACAATAGATGGCCAATGTGAGGTAGGGAAACTTTGTAAGGCAAAGTATGTTCATGGTGTTCATTTGAATGATTCCACATTGATCTCTATGCTACATGTATAAGATATGATTAGCTCACATGAATCCCTGGTACCTGTGACGTTAACCAATCATTATATCGCTTCTGCTTGGAACGGGAGACGGGTACGTGGGAGATAGGGAATTTTTCGCCGTCTTAGCCACAGTGGTAGAGTATCATTTGATGGTACCGCTGTGTAGACAACTCAGAATCAGCGTGTTCCATAACAAGGGGTAGATTTAGGGACAGGTCTGTGATCTAAAACCTTAAGCAAAATGAAGACGACGATCCTGATGACCCTCCCCGACCACAAGTGGATTAGTCCAAGTGCACAGACATGTTGACCACGTGTCCTCAATCTGTTAAATATCCATGACATGTGGTCACTGAACTCAAAATTCATTTGAAAGAAGTGCGATCGTATAACAACATATACGTTGAAAGGATATTTAAGAATATTGTAGCTTTCCGTCCTCCAACTCCTCAGATAATTGATGGTAAAACGTGTTTTTTGTTTACTACAATATACAATAATTTCTCTCGTCGTACTCATTTGTAATCCTCTTTCCCCTGGCATCACAACCCGGTAGCTAGGCTAGTCCATCTGACGTAATCGGCGTTCCACCAGTGGAATGTTGGCGGTCAGAAATCTTTCACATCCAGTTGTATTCATTTACCATCCCGGTTAATTAAATAAAACTGTTCCAGCCGTATCTGCCGAAGCTACAACTATGATGTCTGAGTTCTGTTGACCCCGCCCCGATCCCGAGCGCGTTGGCAGGGGATGCCAGGATTCTCTCTGCTGTGTTGATCTTGATCGAATCTAGTTAATCATCTTTTGCAAAGTATAACGCATTTTCAGCAGAGTGCTATTAAAGATATGTACCCAATATTATATATGAAATAATGATGTTGCAGTTTTCAAAACTACACTTATGTTCAAGTTGGGAATACGAATACAGCTGCCTGTCACTGCAGTGTGAAGCAATGCTGCGATGTCATCACGCAGTACATTCATAAATCTTCGCAGGGATCCCTCCCGCTGAACTCTCTTAAAACGAAGTTAAAAACTGTTTTGTGGAGTAAATGAGGGAGGGAGGGAATTTATCTTAATGTCACACTCAAGTTTGTTTCACTCATATGGTGACAGTCAGTTTGGTTGGTGGAGGAAGCCGGAGTACCCGGAGAGAACCACCGCCCTTCGGCAAGTAACTGACAAACTTTCACACATGGACCAGCTGGGCTCGAACCCGTGCCGGTTCAGCGGTGTGAGGCTAGTGGTCACCAGCGAAGCGCCTTAGACCACTCGGCCACCGAGGGCCCCCGTGGAGTAAATGAATGGAAGGGATATTGATGTACTGATTTTTATTCGATTACTTTTGCAACAGGGCCATCGCTGAGAGAATTCACTTGAGAAGGTGTAATAAATTGTTTAATATGGGACAGAAATCTTGTGATACTTTAATTGCTGATAATTTGACAGATGTATTAGAATAATTTATTTGGCAATAATTGCTAAAATGGAAGATTACCCAGTAGTTCAAGGGTTGTGCACACGTAGCGTTTCGAAATGCTCATTACTGAGTTGATTATCTATCTATAATTTATACCAGGACCCTTCACTTGGGTGAATCTTAAGAATTATTGCCTGGCTTCATATAAATAGCCGAAATTACAGTCTGTATCGTTTCTTGAACTAGAACAACATCCGTTGTGATTCTTCTTACCGGTAGTATTTGTAGTCTGACATATGTAGCTGCGTTTCTGGTCGCATGATCTAGTAAACCACATGGAGCCCAAAGAGGGATATTGCCGGCTCCATTCTGCGACAACACATTTATCCGTCTCCAAGTGGTCAGGTTCATATGGACTTCCCCAGTTCTCCCAGACCAATGGCCTCTCTCCATCCCAAAGGAAATCATTGCGATCTGACGAGGTATCTGGCAATCGGACACCAATCCAGCTGGTGTCATCGCTGAAATGTTAACGCTATTTCATTAAACAAGTAACACTGACTTAAAAATAATAGAGTTTATTTACCCATTCGGAAATATCCAGGTGAGAATCTTTATCTTGTTTATGATATACAGATACGGATTTAAGCAAGGACAATGTATCACAATGAGCGATCCTGTGAGAATGCGTTAACGGCGAAGGTTGTTCGTTGAATATTGGACCATCTGACCCTTTTGTCGCGAAGGTAGTGTGACCCGGGGTTCAAGGCTATTACATCTAGCACATTCACAAGAAGTTAGCTCATAATCACTTTAGGGGGAGGGCATCATGTTCACTTTCAACATCGAGAATAACACCGCCGTAAGATTTCTTAAAAAATGAGAAACAATTTCAGAAGATCTTCTGTAAGTTACTCCATGAAGAAAATATTCGCTTAGGCTCTGTATACTGCCGTTTCAGTGTATGAAAATTTAGGAATATTAGCCGGAAATTTGCGTGGTAGCGGATGGAGTTCTTGGGATCAGACAAAAAGTGTTTGAAGAAACTTTGCAGATTGACTCTGCTCGCATGTTTATTTGCATTAGTTTCATCTTAATTAGGGGTGTACGTTTACAACGTATTTTAAGACCGCCGGTCAAAAATGTAAATTCTTTAAGACTTGTGTCAAAAACATCCAGCTAACCAGTGCAATAATTACAAGATTTACAATGGTTATGTGAAATATAGATGTGTCAAGTGCAGGTGTTCATTAGGAGATTCCATTTCACAAGACGGGTGATGAAAGGGGCGTCTGCTTTCATACAAGTGGCAATCGAATAAAACAAACAGATAAATTACAGGATGAAATTTCCATGTCATGTTTAACTGTTGTTTCTATCGGGAAAATGATTAACAAAGCAACATAAATAGGCATATATCCACGTAGTCTCCCAACAGCTGATTCAGCTGACAACATCACTCTCCATTTGACAGACCACATAAACTCGTCCACTGACATTGGCACGATGCCATCCGAGACGGGAGCATCGTCCCAACATCAGTGGACGAGTTTTCTTAGAAAAGGGGAGCAAGGTTGTCAAAGTTTAAATACGTTTTCCACCTTTCCCACACTAACCGTGCGTAAAATAACGATTTAGCAGCCTATGAAAACATTATTTCTTAAATTGTGGTGTTAGGTTGTGACGAAACATAGAGACCATCCTCTGAGAGATAAACTTATCAAAAATTTAAATTCTTGGAGAAGAATCGTGGAGAATTCTTTTTTTAAAAGCAGTAACTTTACTGCATGGATTGTAAGCGCTCTTTCATTTACTCAGATAGTGTTAGGATTCCGATAACTTAGTGTTGTTTTCTAGCAGACTCCATAGGACATAAGATGCGCGTGGTAACAATGTTTAGCATGGGCGGTTGCGAATATAACCTACCAGCCTGCTTTGCCAAGGACTGTAGCTCCTCCGAGCTTTTCACAGATAAACCTAACCACCCGATGGCAATGATACTCCCTGCAAACCGTTGAACATTGCTTATGGTCTTACATAACATCTTGAATGATTTCAATCACTGTAGAACGAAGTAAAGAAATGGGTGTGTGTACGCGTGTGCGTGTTATTTTTTTTATTTTTCTATTTTTTTATTCATTTTTTTGCTGCTTTCTGCCATTAACAAGTGGAATTGAATGGTTGACATTTGAAGTTCCTCTCTTCCTGTGTTATGTCAAACTAATCAGTCAAACAAGTCACTATCATTTGCACGATTCTGCTTGAAATTATCGATACCATGTTAACACTACTACTCTTGGGAGGCCATTATGCCCCCCCCATCCCCCGCCCTCTCCTACACACACCAAACTTTTTACCCTATCTCAGAACGACAAAAACATGTGAGCTGCCACTCCGTGACTTTGCAGTTTATCATAATGGGGTCATTTTCAGCAAAATGCATAACCTCCCTTGGAGAAGATCATGGTTAAATTCAAATTCAAATTGGCGACCACGTGATATACGAGAAAAGTAATGTTATTGTCATTTTTCTTCAAAATTCCTGCTTCTCTGCGAGAAAAACTGGGCAAAAGCTATTTTATCACA